>ML105649.1:0-39869 GCA_003697995.1 Taxidea taxus jeffersonii | reverse complement strand
GCTATATAGTATAATATACTATAAATTATTATAGTATAATACATGCTGTATAGTATAATATACTATAAATTATTATAGTATAATACATGCTTATGGCAAAAACGCAATCAGTAGGGAAGAGAATAGAGTAGTTTCTATCTTTATTCCGACCCCACTCATTTTCTGGGATATTTCTGGGAATACTCTAGGAACATTTTTGTATACATTAATTATGAACATATTATTCATTTATTTATTCAAAGAGTATTTCTTGAACTTACTATAGTAGATATGTGTGAATATATGTAATACTTCTTTACATCTCTATATTTTGGTATCTATCTATCTTCCTGCCATTTATCTATCTATATAAGCAAGTATAAGAGGAATCATGCCGTCTGCTACCACGTGCTTTATATTTGGTTGAACAGACCAGGAGTACAGCAGCATGTCAGGGCAGCATGAAATTAAGTGACAAAATAAATGATTATATGTAATCAGTAAGTGTGGTGGTAAACTTTGCATTCTTATTGTTGGATTATAATAGTGTAATGTTGTGCTATATATTTTACAAAATCGTGTACCCTTCAAGCTTTCACTCCTATAAAGGGGAAAAAGAACAATTCAAGAATACATCTCCATTTATTTATCAGAATCCTTTTGAGGTATAGTCCAAGTTACAAAAAATATACATAATAATATCAGGTGTCACTCATCAAACATTTAATATGTGCCACGCAGCATGCGCTTTACAAAGATCATGTCATGCATTTCCCACAAACCATCTTATGAAATAGGTGCTGTTATTATCCATGTGCTACAGAGAAGGCAACTAAGGCTGTAATGGTTTTAATAAGTTGCTTAAGGTGATATAGCAAACTAAGTGGCACAGGCAGGATTTGAATGCAGGTAGCTTTAATTCTGAACTGCAACCCCTTAGCCACTAAGCTTCCCTGCATGGGGTCTAGTCAAATTCAGACCTATGGGATATGAGTCACTCTTGAGGTGAGTTATGTGATCTTTCTTGCCCATTTGCCCAACAAAATCTATTTTATTTTCATCTGAACTAGGTTCTTGTATGAATATTCAAGAAGGCATCCTGAGTACTCTGTCTCTTTGCTGTTGAGACTTGCCAAGGAATATGAAGCCACTCTGGAGAAGTGTTGTGCCACCGATGATCCTCCTAGTTGCTATGGCAAAGTGGTAGGTTTCTTAATGGGAAACAGTGTAGGGCTCCCGCTCATGATCCTTAATAATGAGAAAGAGAAGTAATCCGTGCATGTGAATTGCTACATAGTGCAATTTAGATCTTTTCTTGACATGGTTTCAATCCTGTGCTTTTAAACCTTACAGGAAAAATAGCTCCAAATAGAATAGTTGATAAGACCTAGAAGAGCCAAGAAAGGAAAGATCTGAAGGGAACAATCTCTAATTTCACAAATATTTACCATTCTTTTTCTTTCTTTTTATGCTCCTAAGGACAAAATAAGATAAATTGAAATGTAAGTTAAGAGACTTAGCTTAGATATAAAGTTAACCAGATTCCAAGATTTATCAAATATCAAGAATTAGCATCTTAAGGACGATTATGAAATCTATTCATTTAGAATATTTTCAGATTTGGGGGGAAAAAGTGTAGGAATTGCTTTACAAGACATTAACTAAGGAAGGGAAACCTTGAGGATTTTGGCCATACTTAGCTATGCTTTAAGAGGATTTTAACATGCTTAAGCTATTTAACACTCCTGGCATATGTAGTGGTTTCCAAACTTTAGAATCACAGGAAAGTTATTCTTTCCTCTATCTAGAACTTACTATACGCCAGGCACCATACTGGAGCCTATGACCAAGGTAAAATATCTTATCTCAGGGAACTCAGAATCCAACTGGAGAGATGGCTTAATTATAATGATATAGCCATAGTTATCATTTACTAAGCTTTCATTACCTACCAGGCACTGTTTTAATTTCATTAACTCAAATGGTTTGTAGAACAATTCTAAAGGTGAATACCATCTTTATCCCCATTTTCTTTCTTTATTTTTCCTTTTCTCCCTTCTTTTTTGTTAATTCTCATTTTAACAGTGAGGGCTCTGAAGCTTGGAAATATGGGAGGTGTAATTACACAATTAGAAAATGAGTCAGATAGCCCGGCTCGAGCACCAGCAGTCACAATCCAGAGCCTGAGTAGTCTTAATCTCTTATACTATACACCCTCGCCAAATAAACAGTTTGGAGGTATTGTGATAGATTTGACATCAAAGATCTAATTACATGACTTTGGGCAGAAGGAGGAAGGATCTCATTCTGTCTAGAGTCATGAAAAAGAACCTGTGTGTGGTCCTCAGGTGGAATTCTGTCAACACAATTCTTTTATCTTTCAGCTTGATGAATTTAAACCTCTTGTGGAAGAGCCTCAGAATTTAATCAAAACAAACTGTGAACTTTTTGAAAAAGTTGGAGAGTATGGTTTCCAAAATGCGTAAGTATTTTTGTTTATCAGTTGATTTTTTTTTCTTGATCAAGTTGTAATTATTTAAGACTTAATTTATATACCACCTATCATGGAAATTTTAATCACAAAAATACATCATATGCTTCTAATCTCTCTCCAACAAGAAAAACTAGAGAGGGAGAGATAAAATGATTAATGGGATGGACAGGCCTATACTTGACTGCAGTTTAAAAAACTGGCCTCTTGAGATCGGAAAGGAAAATAGCAAATCATGGAATGTAGGAAACGAGGATGCCCCTTGAAGGTTAAGGAATAGCTCATGGGCAAATAAAATGTAACAATGCTTTACAAAGGAGGAAGTAGGCTTTAAATAATAGTAGCTCAAGAAGTAACATATAGGCTGATGGAGGAGTGTCCGGATCCACATAGAGCCTTATCTGTGGAGGTAAAGATAAGAGACACATAGATTCAGTCGACATTTACTGTTCGGCTTACATATGTTAGCACTCTTCCAACTATGGGTGCTACGTGTAACAACAGGGAACCAGATATCATCTCTTCCCGTGAGCAGATTGCAGCCATACGTGACCACTGGTGGTGATTGGAATTCTTAGTAAGTGATTATTATGTGCTGGGTACCATGCCAGGTTGATTACATATCTTTATTTTAATTTAATACGTGCACCATCCTTATGAGTCAGATATAACTTTTCCTGTTTTGTAGATGAGGAAACTTATGCCTACTTTTCAAATTTAGCAGGGCACTGATATATATTAAGACCTCAGTAGGTTTTATGAAAAGAAAGAAGCAATAAATAAATGTATTAATGTCACTGGATTATAATAAGTACTTTCCTCGGATGATACAGCACAAGTGGAAATAAAGATAAGCTTAACTAGTTACTCAGGACAAGGTCTTCCCCTATACTATTCAACCAACCTGGAGACAAAGATGATTTTATGGATGGATAGTCCTTTTAGTTAATTTTGGCCAAGTGTTCTCTGCTTGACCTGCTATGTTAGAGAAAGACAGTTTCTTGACTGGCTGAAAACATGGGAGTGATTTTTTTCCAGGCTCTTAGTTCGTTACACCAAGAAACTCCCCCAAGTGTCAACTCCAACTATCGTGGAGGTCTCAAGAAAACTGGGAAAAGTGGGCACCAGGTGTTGTACCAAACCTGAATCAGAAAGAATGTCCTGTGCTGAAGATTACGTAAGTCTTTTAAGTATGATAAGTTAATAATGATGAATTTTTGCCTTTAGATTTGGACGGAGCTAACTTTCAGAAACAGGGTGAACTAACACGTGTGTGCATGCATGTGCATGTGTGTGTGTATTTGGTGGTGGCACCCAGGACTTGGTCACCTCTATTGTCCTAAATGAGGATTTGTACAAGATCCCCAAAATGATAAATTGACCAAAATTCCATGAGTTTTCAATGTTTCATCCTGGCACTTGAAAAACTCATATTCTTTGGGGTCTCTTACAAATGTGTGTCTGTATAAGACTGTTTCCTTCCCGCTCCAGTACATAACTGAGGACTCATATCAAAGTATTTAAATCAATTGTTTTCTCAAGTGAATTATTAAAATGTAGACATGAAGAGAAAATACTTTTACAAGTCCCTCATTATCTGTAGTTCTAAAGTGAAACAAATCACTTCCTCCAATCAACCTTGGATTCAGTATTGCTAGGTAAAATGCAATACGTCTTTGGTCCATTGGAAAGTAAGGGGAAAACTATTATTATTTTTCTTTTGAATGTCTGCTCTTCCCCACTGTCCTTTAGCTGTCCTTGGTCCTGAACCGGTTGTGCGTGTTGCACGAGAAGACCCCCGTGAGCGATAGAGTCACCAAATGCTGCACGGAGTCCTTGGTGAACAGACGACCATGCTTTTCTGCTCTGGAAGTCGATGAGACATATGTTCCCAAAGAGTTTAATGCTGAAACATTCACCTTCCATGCAGATTTATGCACACTTCCCGAGGCTGAGAAACAAGTGAAGAAACAATCGTGAGTAGCATTTTATTACTGTAAGCATTTAGAGTCTTGAGAGTGAGAGTTGTAGATTGAAATGTGTAACTTTTTCTGAAGTAGTGATTATATTTTTTAAAAAATAGTATTTAAGTATTGATCTTAGTAAGCTGATAAAAATATCAAGAATAAAATGGATAGCTTTTTGTTTTCTTAGCAATAAGCATTTATATTGGGATCTTCCCTACATCATAATCTTGTGGATTAAATAATAAGAATAATCTTGTGGATTAAAGAAAAAGATAAAAAATAACTTATGGATTTGTGCAAATGGCAAATTAGTTAGTAGAAATCATAGGAGAATTTATTTCTAGGCATGAACAGACAAGGCAAATCTTCAACATATAACTTTTGAGAATGCAAGCTGGGTGAAAAACATCTAGAAAAATGAGTTCTGAGGCTGTACACCCAATTGCTGTCACAGGGGTTAGAAGTGCATGAAATTTAGCACCATATGGTATCATTGGGGGTTCTAATCATAGCCATAGTTTTATGAGTAATATTGCAAAACCCTTCTCTCTCTAACACTATTATCTCTGTGGATGTCAATGAACCAGAACTACCAGCTCACATAAGTTTGGGTAGTTTTATTGCCTATGGCCTCCCCAGTATTAACTAAATGGGGTAAATTTCATGGACCAAATATAAAGACTCTCTGATTAGAAACTTTTAAATGGAGTCTAACAAGATAATTAAGCTTTTTTAAATATCTTAATTTAATTATATTTTTTCAGTGTTCCAAGATTCATTGTTTATGCACCACACTGAGTGCTCCATGCAATACGTGCCCTCCTTAATACCCATCACCAGGCTCACCCATGCTCTCAACCTCTTCCCTTCCAAAACTCTCAGTTTGTTTCTCAGAGTCCATAGTCTCTCATGGTTTGTCTCCCCCTCCGATTTCTTTTAGGAATCAGTTTTAGCTCTTAAATCACTAGAAAATTCAATTTGCTATGGTATAACATTTTTTTAAATATGGTATAACTTCTAAAATCTGAATAATGTATAAATGCAATGACATATCCTTCCCAGAGACTTATTGACAAGAGATCTATTGACTTATTGAAATTTATTGATACTACATATGTTGAACACTTTACATTGATTATCTCGTTTGATCTTTCCACCAACCCTATGAAGATGGCTTTTATGCTCCTTATTAAGCAAATGAGAATATTAAATCTTATAGTGGTAAGCCTGGGCCTCAAGCTCAGAGTAGCTTGGCTCTAAGACTTCTAAACTTAAACAATAATACAACTGTCTTTACCATCTCCAATTTTCTCTTTCCCTTTTTAAAAAAATCGATGCATATTTGACACACAATGTTACATTATTTTCAGGTGTACAACATAGCGATGTGACAAGCCTGTACATTATGCTATGCTCCCTACAAGTGTAGCTACTGTCTGTCACCATACAGTGTTACTACAGTACCAATGACTCTATTCCCTATGCTGTGCCTTTTAATCCTGTGATTTATTCATTCCATGTCTTTCTTTATGTAAGTCAACTTTTTTCCTGATTTGTGTTGCTGTTGTTTTGTTTTCATTCAAATGCAGTGCACTTGTTGAACTGTTGAAACACAAACCCAAGGCAACTGAAGAACAACTGAAAACTGTTATGGGGGATTTTGGCGCCTTTGTGGACAAATGCTGCGCAGCTGAAAACAAAGAGGGCTGCTTCGCTGAGGAGGTACTGGAGTCCCTTCGTGGGAATATGGCTAATTTCCGTTCTTGTTGCATTTGATCTGGCCATGGCTTAGGGGTTTATATATCTGAAGGACATGGTACATTCAGGACCAGAGTCTTATTTCAGTTATATAGACAATTACACAATTATCTGACAAAATTACTTAAACATCTCTCATTTTTTATCTCCTATTGCACCGGAGCGTATTAGTAGATGTTCCTAGTATTTGTTCTGTTTCCAAGGTTGTGATGTTTATGAATATAGATAGAAATATTTGTAAGGCTCCAATCGTTGAACCAAAATAGTAATTTATTGAAACATGTTCTTGAAAAGTGCTGGTTTGTGATTGGGTTTAATCTGAGTTTGATGTTATAGCTTAATGGAGGAAATTTATTTAAGTGTCTGAATCATTTAATATTTCCACTATGACTTGAGGGTGATGTTTTTATTCCTTTGGGAACAATGGATGTCAGTAAGCTTCCTTGTAGAAATTCTGGTACTAAACTGGAATTAAAGAATGCGATTCAGGTAAAATTAGTTTGTAATCACAAGTGGCTATATAAATGTTAACTTTTTATTGTAAAAGTGATGCTTACATTTTCCCCAAATCTGTCATTTCTCTGTATTCAGGGTCCAAAACTTGTTGCCACTGCTCAAGCTGCCTTAGCCTAAAAGAACATCATCACAAACATCTCAGGTAACTATACTTTGAATTTTTGTTTTAAAAAAGTAATTATAAAAAAATTTAAAAAGTAACTGTAATAGTCACTATTAAAATGGCAAAGATTGACAACCATTTGTCAAGAGCCATGTCTAAGACCTTTATATATACTAACTTATTTAATTCTCAGAATAGTTGTCTAAATTGAGTGTCATTATTTTCCCCATTTTTCAGATGAGAAAATGAAGGCACAGATAGACATGGGTTCCATAATTTACAAGGACAACCCAGCTCTAGAGAGGTGGAGCCAAAATTCAAAATTCAAACCAAAGCTTGAGAGTTAGCCAGTGTCCCATTCTGACCTAATGAGACACAGTAGACAGAACCATTCAACTGAGCGGTGGTTTAGCAGTGGGCATTTTAGGCATTCGGCTGGACCATAGGAAGGTGCATTTTTTAAGGTAAAAAACAGTTGAATGGTTCAATCTAATAGTCCAGTAGAAGATTAATTTCACTGAAGAGTATGACAGACCTACCTTATGTGAACTTGCACTTTATATGAATAACTTGCTACTAAGGCCCACTTTAAAATTTAAATGTTTGAACATAAACATATTTCACCCATTTTGATTATAATATTTTGGGGGAAATTAAAAAAGAGAGTAACAATTCTCTTTTTTAAAGCAGACTGCCCAACTATTTTCTAGCATGAATTATTTTGATATTTTCCAAACTGATATAGGTCTGTCCCCACTGTGAGGTTTTCACTTGCTCTTTGCCTACCTGATAATACCTACAGATTGTGCATTCAAGTGAGAAAGCAACTTTGTATGTCCTATAAGTTTGATCTTTTCAAGATGTGATTTTGTTTTTGCCCTAAATGGTAAGATTTTCTTCTGAAAGGTCTAACGTTGAGAAAACACTTGTTTTGTTGGTAATTAATTTAAGTAAGAAGTAGGTGTTAATCAAGTGACTCTGAGAAGTGATGATGAAAAGCTTGGGACTTTGAAGCCTGAGGAGATGATGACATCAGTGACAAAGGGAGGACTTTACCATATTATTGGTGTGTCCTCTCCCCTAGCCCAAGAGAAGAATTCAGAGTCCAGGACAGGCTGAAGGACTTTCTTTGGTGGAAATTGCAGGAAGACAATCCAAGCAATTCAACATTCATTTGAATAGATTTCAAAAACTCATACTGTTTTGCAAACAGTACTTATATTTGTCTTTTTGTCTTTCAGTCTGCCCTGAGAATAAGAGAAAGAAAGAGAAATGAAGACCTAGAGCTTACTCATCTGTTTTTCTTTTCTGTTGGTGTAAAGCCAACCCTTTGACTAAAGAACACAAATTTCTTTAAACATTTTTGCCTCTTTTCTCTGTGCTATAATTAATAAAAAAATGAAAAGAATCTAATGTTATTGTCTAGGACTGTTATTTTTCACAGATATATTGCCATCCTGAACATTTTGTAGGTTCTGTGAATATCCCACTGTTCTTTCTTTTCCCACTTCAGTCTAGTTCTTTAGGGGCTGATTAAAAGAGACATTAATAATCTGAGTTATGGATCATAAGCATTCAGAGGAATATTTTAACATTACGATAATTCTGAATAAAAGGATGTAAACTGGTATAGGCTTTCTTTACTATTAGGACTAAGAAATGTGAGGGACGAAGAGGATAGAGATGATTATAAGGATGGTTAATTGAACTAGGGAGAAAAACTGAGCCTCAAAAAAATGTGAATCAGTCTAGGATGGCAATACATGAACAGTTTAAGAAGTTTAAGCAGGTTGGAGAAGCATTGTTGCGGGGGGATCAGGAGATCTAGACAAAGGAACCATAAAGGGTGAGCAAGATATCTAGGACTGAGAGAGTGCAAGAGTTGGAAGATAAAATGTTCTTGTAAGAACTGAGAGGTTTCACCCAAAACTGAGCCTCTTGCCCCTGTTCCCAGAGGTAAACACTGATATCAGACCATTATCTATGAATGAATTTACATACGTTATTTATAGTCTTATTAATTCATGTACTTCAGAAATTTTTATAGAACTGGTTTCATATGCCATCTACAACCTGCTTATTTTGCCCAGTAATAATGCTTTATAGTTTCATTTTAAGTATGAAGCTTACAAAAGAAAAAAAAGTCTCCTTCCATTTCTGGAATATTGTATCCCACAGCCCTCCAGTTCCTGATCCTACCCACTCCACCCACTACCTACTTTGGCCTCACCACTGACTATATCAAATAATTTTCCACATTGGATGCAATCAACACAAAGTGGGGAGAAGGGGAGAAGTGGGGATGGTAGGCACTGGCTCGTCTGAGACTCTGGAGACAGATTTAGAAAATTTTGAGTAAGATGCTTTCCCAGAACTGGACTCACAAGGACCAAGTCTGTGTGACCTCTCTGGATGGTATTGTCACTCAGCAAGTGAAGGGGGACTTAAAACTTTTGGAGAAAGATGCTTCAAAACATGGAACTCCCAGAGCTCAGTTTTCCTGCTTCCTGAGAGTTCAGATTTCCCTGGGGAGCTCAGACGTTTGAGTCTGAGTGGTCCAGGAGCCCAAGGCCTGCTCTACATCTGACAGGACAGCCTGGCAAGCACATTATTCTGGATGAGTGGCTGTGGCAGTGTGCCTTTGCTCCTCAGTGCAAAAATTTGAGCCACCAGAATGGTGCAGACACACTGATGTGTGTGTGTGTGTGTGTGTGTGTGTGTGTGTGTGAGAGAGAGAGAGAGAGAGAGAGAGAGAGAGAGAGAGAGAAATGGTCTTCTCTTCCTTTCATATGAGGGAGCCAGGGATGTTAGCATTGAGCATTTGGTTAAGGTAGTGTTTGTCAAGATTTTCCAGTCTGAAGTTACTATTTTTTCCTTTCCATACTCTATTTTTGGAAGTCCTTCTCTAAATCTGGCCTACACTCAGACCGAGGGAGGGAGAGGATGAAGCTCCTAGAAGGGGGAGTGTTGACATATATTATTTAGAATTCTTCTGTAGGAAAAATTTGTCCCTTCACTCCATTTATTTATTTATTCACTTTATATGAGTATGAATTTGTGTATATTTACTTCGTACTTTGGGTTATAATTCAATGCTACATTATGTGTTTTGTTGCTCAAATTATTTCAGCTTTGGCCTTTGTGAGTTCTTTTGGTTTAGCTTCTGTGTCCTTCTGACCTGCCCTCCACACTTGGTTTTGTGAGCACTTCTTTACTTTCCGGCATTTTGAGATGCTTCAGGCTCATCTTGTTATTTTCCCTTTCCCAGACCTGGAAACAGCCATTTCTTCAAGGAGCATTGGTTCTATTGAATAGATAATGGTATTTAAACAATAACCTGAGCACTGGTTGCACAAGTTAACGTGGTCTCACTGCTTCTAGACTTTTTCATGGAAGAGAGCTAAGAACTGTGGGTTTGCGTACTAACCCCTGTACACACATATACTTGTAGTTATTCTGTATTATCTATCTATCTATCTATCTATCTATCTATCTATCTATCTATCTATCATCTATCTATCATCTATCTATCTATCATCTATCTACAGATGAGTTCATACTGATGTCTCTGACTACTCCCAGAAACACAAGGCTCATTCAAGCCTTCCTTTCTTGCATATTTGTTACTTCCCTTTCTGAAAGTGACAAATTTTGCTTCCATTACCTACCATGCATGTACTTATTTGTTCAACCTTGGGATATACATTAAGAAGTTTCAGAATTATTGACCCATACTTCCATATGAAGCAAATTTACCAGCTAGAGTACACTGTCTATATACCTTATAATTTCCAGTCAAAACCCTATTTTTCAAAGTTTCTTAGTTCCGTTTTTATCCTGTCCTCTTCAGTGAGGTTGTGACTTCTGAGTTCTGGTTGAATCATTCACTTAGATTGGACACAAGATGAATTTAGGGTCTGGGAGTTTGACAGACTTTTGGCTTGAGCTGCATGCATGGGCCCATCCAGCAGCTTTTTTCTGTGTGTGTTCCAATAGGATGGCCTCTGTTTACCATACACAAAGGTGGTAGGTGGTGACAGGTGTCCTTTATGTACTCCCTTCCACTGGCACCCACGGTGGTCACTCCAATCTCTCCACAAACTCCACACAAAGTGTCAGGTAGTCTTTAGGGGTGGACATGTCTATCTGTTTCAAGGACTTTGGAGACAATTGCTCAGCAATGCCGCTGGGCCCTTCCAGTTGGTGTCTTTTCTTACCTGTCAGCTTGGTTCTGTCATGTTCCCCTGCCAACTATCTTAAACTCTTGCAGAAATGGAATAACTCTTCTTGTTTCATCTATCATCCTTGTTGGTGGTTGTGTATGGAAACCAGGAGTGCAGTTAACATTGAAAGAGATTGCATTCTAGAAATGCAGTAATTATGATCAAAGAATTCAGTAGAAAATATGGGTGGAAGATATGCTGGTCTAGGTTTATGCTAAGAAAGTCATAATGATAAATTTAAGATGACCAGAGACTTGCATTTGTGGTAATCATCAAAGAAGCACAACGATAGCATTCAAGAGAATCACTGGAAGCCAGAATTTATGGTGACATGATGAATGATGCATCATTGTAAATAATGATGCAACCAGTACTACATTAAATAGATGATAATTGAGAACTATAGAGGCAAGAAGGGAGATTTATTTGTTTCAATACAAATAGACTCTAAGGAGCCATCACATGAGTAATAACAGCGTTGCTACATTTCTCTTGAGAAGGCAGATAGAAAATTAGCCAGGAATGAGATGCATTTGAATAAAGAAGATAGTACCAACAAAGAGATGGCCTCTGGACCTGAACAGGAAAATACACTGTGTGGACATGAGGGAGATCGTTCCTGTGCACTGACTGCACCATAAACAAGCAAGTGTGTATCACTTCTCTCTCTATTCATTATTTTGCATCTTAAGTAATAAATTAGTATATGTCACATGGGCTCATGCTGGTGTTGCATAAATCCAGAGGACATTATTATGGACTAAGATGTGAAGAGTACCACCTGGAGTTGAACAGCACAGGCCCAGTTATTTATTTTATTTTTTTAAATTTTATTTATTTGGCAGAGAGCCAGGCAGCGAGAGACAGAATACAAGCTGGGTAGTGGGAGAGAGAGAAGCAGGCTTCCCGTGGAGGAGGCAGCCTGATGCAGGGCTCGATCCCAGGACCCTGGGATCATGACCTGAGCCAAAGGCAGAGGCTTTAACCCACTGAGCCACCCAGGCACCCCACACCATGCTTTTTTTATGGGTGCTTTTTCCTTCTACCTGAGATGTCTTTCTCTCTCTTCTTTATCTACTTAATCTAACTCAAAGGTCACCTTCTTTGAGGAAACTTCCCTGCATTAAGTTAGTCACTTCCTTCTCTGATGCCCCTTCACTTTTTGAACTTGAATTATTACAGCATTCATACTTTATTATAGTTACGGTAGATTTTATATCTACTTTAAACATGTAAAATCTGAATCCTAGTCCTGGAATTTGAACACACATGGTGCGGACTCTCAAGAGCAAGCCCATTTAATGGTATCAGCTCATTTATATCTCTCTCTTCAACTAGATAGTTTTTCTCACCAGAAGGGATGCGAATTAGAAGTCTGTGTACCTCTCCTGGCACTTAACATAACCTGGTACATAATGCATATTCAATAAAAATTAGAGGAATAAATTGATTTATGCTAAGTGTTATAAATATTCTAAACTACAAATCATGGAATCTTGGCTTACAATAATTTCTTGAACGTCCAAAACAGTAAATGTAGTAAAATGAATTTTATGCAAATTTGAATCATGCATTTGTGCTTTAAGAGAATAACAATGAAACGTTTTATTTAAAAATGTGAATTGATGAAGACTACTCCAAATTACAGTACCTCAAGAACTGAATATTTATAGCTGATCGACCTAGTGATGTTCCATATGATAGTGTCACTTTTGCATCAGCTCAATTGATCTAAAATTATCCAAGTTATCTCTCAGGTGAGTAACTGACAAATAAGTACATGAATAGTCGTATGACACCAAAGAAAGTGCTTTAGCGTTTTGGGATATGTCTTTTAGAAAAGGTAGAATCTTTTTTCTGACTAATAAATTATTTTTGTTTATAAAATGTTACATATGTGGTTGGCATATAGATTGGTGCATTTTGTCCACTTAATTCATGTGAACCTCATATAATTTCTTTAGCACTAGACTATTAACAGTTACCAGGGCAACGTGTGAAAAATACCACACGCAAATGAACAGATCCTTCTTCCATATTTACTCTTTGTCTCCACTCAGGTCTTACTCAGTTCTGTCTGTTGTGTATTTCTTCCTTTATTCACCAGCCAATTGATACCTGCACCCTAAGGGATGGTTCCTTAAAGAGCTGGTCTCAAGAATCTCAAGGGAGGAACTGAATTAAAGACAGTGTCACTGGAAACTAAGGAGCAGTATCACTGGGGTGTAGTATGTGGCCAAGAGAGGAAGTCCATCCTGTGTGGGTGGGTGAAAGCTCTCACCCACCTCTGGTAAAGTAATTGGCTTAGTGATGTGAGGAGCCACACAGCTGAGTATCACAAGCACTTCCAGATGGAAGGAGACATCAACAAGGCAGAAGAACACTCTGAAGTTTCAGATACAGCTAGCCCATGCCTTTGGGCTTGGCACTTGGGCACAAGAGCAGACGCCATGAGGGAGCAGTATGCAGAGTTAGCTCCAGTGGCTATCAAGCAGGATAGGTGCCAAAATTAAGAGGACTCTGCATCACTGGAAAGACGATCCCTTGATTTCTGTTTTTTAAAATTGCAATGAGAAAAAAAATGTAGATCTTCACCAAAAATATACAGATATTGGATCTACTACTTTTTTTCAATGCTGAAAGATTAGCTCTTCTATATTCCAAATAGTCTCGGGTAAGAGCTGGCCTCTCTAACTTGTGATGGGGTGGACCACAGAGTCATTGCTTGAAACAAAACGGATTCACCGCAAGGATGACTCTGAGGTATTGAGGAAGGAAATGGAGATATGCTCTGGCCCATTTTATGACCTTTCTCATGACAGAAATTGTGGGGCCACAATGCAATCCACTCACAGGCTTCTTATCTCCCACACAATACTGGAAACACATATGTTCTTTTTCTTTTTTAGGAATATCAAAGACAAGCAGCATTGCCCTAAATAAAGAGGACTTGTTTAGAAATACAAAGTCTATGTTCTGGGAAGCAGCGCAATTTGCTTAAGAACAGTAGATAATAAATAATTCTAGGTTTTTTATTCCATGTATTTTCTATGAAAAGAATGTGTATTTACAGGGATATAACACAAAATGCCATAGCCTGGGTGGCTTAAACCGAAATTTATTTTCCTGTAGTTCTGGAAAGTCCAAGATTCAGTTTCCAGTGAGTGCTATCTTCCTGGCTTGCAGATGGCCACCTTCTTGCAATGTCCTCACATGACAGGAGAGAGAGAGAGAGCGAGCAAGCTCTCTTGTGTGTATTCTTATACATACACTCATCCCATGTTGAATGTCCTAAACCTAATTACCTTGTCTAAACCTAATTACCTCCCAAAGGTCCCATCTCCAAATACCATCACATTGGGGTGGAGGGCTTCAACACATGAATTTTGAGAGGGCACAAACATTCAATCCATAACAGTTATACGAAATCTCTGGCTCACGGAGAGGATTCTACTACATTTGCTATGGCAATGAGCCATTTCTCAACCTTGCTAAGGAAAGGGAGTGTCCAGCAATTATGCTAATGATGGCAGAAGGCCAAAGACTCCCTTTGCTGTTTCTCATAACGTGCCATGGCTAAAGCAGCTAGAAGGAGAGGGGTCATAGGTATTTCCTCATCAAAGAAAGTGTATGCCATTGCCAAAAAGTATGTAGAAAGTGCTTTTCCTGTACAAGTTATTGCTCTAGGACTTGTTGGAGATGGGCTCAAAGTATGATTGTTTCCCTCAAGCTGTTTGTCACCTGTTTGAGTATGTGGGTCAGTCAGTTCAGCTATTTCAAGGACCCATGACTACCCTAGCAGGAGCAGCAGACCCATATAAGGAGAAATATTGTTAACGGAACATAGGTTTTTGTGAAATGTATTTCCAATTGACCCTTACCTGACTTTGCTCTATCTCTGCTTGTCTCCTACTGATGTCTCACCTCACCTTACTGACCTTGTGACACTGTGATCCTTTCAAGTTGGACAGGCGGATTGCCAGCCTTTCCTGACTCTGATCCCTCTCACTTTGTTCTTGGTCTAGAAGGGAAGAAAAACATGTTTTCTCCCTGAAAACCAGAGGCAAAATCCCTTTGATGAGGGAATGAAGGAAAATACTTTGATAGCTTCTTGGGGCATGCAGGGGCGGGGGGGGGCAGTCAGCAAATGTGAAAGGTGGCCTCCTCCTTCCAAAGTGTGACTTAGACAGGCTCAAATTAAACAGAGGGAGAGATGATATGCTCTGCCTGAAAACAGTAATAAGAAGGGGTGTCGGAAGCAGAGCCAGATGAGAAAAGATAAGAAGGTGGGGGGAGAGCACAAAAAAAGGAGGAGGTTGGCCAGGGCTCTGTGAGGAGTCAGGTGGTATTGATTTAGCTGAAAAGTCCTTTTCATGTTTGATTTCAGGTTCTTTGATACAAACTTGTGTTGGGGGCTCTCTGAAAAAGCAATTGGGTGATATGCAACATGGGCTCAGGAAAGGGAAGGGGCAGCATGTATAGGAGAGAAGATAAGGCACAGGTACAGAAAATACAACAGCACCAGGGAATACGAACCAGAGGTGTCAGGGATAAATGCAAGCAATCCTCCCCTACTCTTGGATTCTTAGAAAACTGGTGGGGGCGAGGGGCGGTGGTTGATGGTGGCAATTCTGGTGACCTGCTTAGGTGGACTCAGCATGAGGCTAAATGTAATTAAATATGAAGGGACAGGAGGGCCTAACTGGGCTGGAGGTCTCTGAAAACATTCATCCTACTGGAATGTGGGTCACCTCTGCTTTGTGGAGTTTGTTTTAAGCTACAGGACTTGCAACAAGACTCATCAGCTTCCACCCAAGACCCTAGGTAGTGTCCTCTTCGCAGATCTGTCCCAGGGCCTCTGGACGCTAAGTATCAGAGAAAATATAAATGCCAACATGAGGAAGGTATTTGAGTCAAATGAATGACTGAGGGCATAAATCCCTGATTTAGTGCATAAATCTTGACTGCAGCATCTAATTCAGTGCCATGCATTTCCTACTTACAAAGCTTCTGCTTTATGCCAGCATGCTAAGCGTTGTAGGAGCGACAGAGAGGAGTCCTTGAATCCAAGAAGTCAACTATCTGGGAAGAATCGCATAAGCTTACAAACATGATAGTAAGTCAAAGAGGTCCCATGTGAAAACACTCTAAAGAGGGTTATAAGTTGTCAAGGGTGAGAGGGTTTTTTTTTTTTTAAAGATTTTATTATTTATTTATTTAATATTTGATTTATATGGCAGAGAGGGACACACAGAGGGAAAGTAAGCAGAGGGAGTGGGAGAGGGATAAGCAGGCTCCTCTCAGATTAGGGAGCCCAATACAGGACTCGAACCCAGGACCCTGGGATCATGACCTGAGCCGAAGGCGGATGTTTGACTGAGCCACCCAGGCAGCCCCAAAGATTTTATTTATTTATTTCAGACAAAGATAGAGTGAGAGAGAGTGCCAGTGGGGGTGAAGGGAAGGGCAGAGAGAGAAGCAGACATCCTGTTGTGCAGGGGCTCCATCCCAGGGCCCTGGGATCATGACCTGAGCCAAAGGCAGAGAGAGCTTAACTGATTGAGCCCCCAGGTGCCCCAAGAGGATTCTTTTCTAGCTAGGGAGTAATCAGGTATACATTCATGGAAAATTATTTGATACAGACCTTAAAGGATGGATAAAGTTTTTATAGGCAACGATGAGGAGGGGAAGTGACATGAAAGATAAAAAAAGAAAAACTTTCAAGCAACAACCCACTCAAACCAATAAAGATCAAAACAGATCCCAGAAGAATAAGATGTCTGGGATTGTCTGAGGGGAACGCATTTTTCTAATAACCACAGGTACAGCTTAACTGCTTGATGAAGAGCCCATCTAATACTTAATACTGATAACAATCATGTAATCATGATAATAATTATTGTTATTGAAAAAAATGTCTTTAGGTATCAGATACTTTAAATACATTAGTTCATCTATATATAAAAATTCAGGGGAAACATTATCATTTCATTATATAGATAAGAAAACTAAGAATCAGAAATTACTTGTCTACTGTTATATGACTAATAATTAATTGGCACAGCCAAGATTAGAACCTGTCTGATACCAGAATCGAGTTTACCATATTATGTTACTTTAGGGCATTTTCATTTTCATAGATTTATGAAAAACTAAACAGAGTCAGCAACAGAAAAGCATTTGACCTGAAATGTGTACTTAGGGCTACACTTTGAGCAATGACACATATAGACCAAGGGTTGTTTGCAGTTAGTAGGCAAACTGTGGTTCAAAGCTCTTCTTTCTTGTTGTCTCTTAAAATCTCGTGTTCCTCAGGGTACCTCTTTTCACTATGATCTCTCTTTCTCCTCCAATCGCATGGCTACAATGACCATCTACAAGTTGATGATTCCTGAATCTCCATCTCCAGCCTTGATCTTGTCTCAAAGGACAAGGACCACTATTTAACTGCTCATCAACTTCTCTACCTGGAGGTCTTAAAGATACTTCCACATGCAAAACCAAGGTGTTCTGCTTAATAATTACACTAAGTCAACAGGGCAAAACCCTGACTTTTTTGAGTAAACTGGCCACTCTGTCTTAAGCTCAGTGTATCCCAAACTGAATGTTTGTTCAATAAGTAAGTCCCCATGGATTTGTCTCACGCATATCACTGGACTCTACCCATAACTGTCATTTTCCATTAGCACTACTCTACAGGCTACTTCCTGGACCACTTTATTGCAAAAGCTTCGTAAGTGGTCTCCTTCATGAACTTGTTCCCTCTTATAACAAGACAGATGCTTGCAAAACACATATGTGATTTTTATCAGTTCCCTCTTTGTCTGCCATTCTCTTGGGATGAGGTATAAACTTGATTTAAAAGGTCTTTGAGATGGGACCCTGCAAATTGTGCCAGAAATTCCCTTTACAGGGTAAGTTTCCCTATCTTTAAACCTTTGTGTTTCATTGAAATTGCATTTCTTCCAGTTCCTTAAATATGCCATGATCCTACCTCTGAGCCTTTGCACTGCTTTCTACCTTTGTCTGGGACATTCTTCCCTCCCTTTCTTTGGCCCACCTCCATGTTTTCCTACTGATCTCCACTGAGAGGTTACTTATTCTGCAAAGCCTTCCTTAACCTCCCTGAAAATGTCAGCTGTTCCCCTTTCCACCCCATCCATCACTGTATCATCACCTTGTTGTGATTGCTGACATAATGGTCTGCCTCTCCTACTGGTGTAGCTCAGTGAGAGCAGGGATGATTCCTGTTACTTGTCAAGTAAAATTCCCATTCATTTGATGGTTTCCATTAATTTTCTGCTACATGTGGCCACCCTAGGTTCATCTCCTAAGGAACAGGCTAACAGAAACAGTCCTTGCTCTTTACCCCAGTGAGAAATTTTGCTGATTATTCCCATCAAAGGGCCGTGTCTGGTATACAGACTTCAGCATTTTGAATGAATACATAAAACTTCCATTTATTAAGTGCTACTTGGTGCAAGACCCTATTCTGAGCCATTTACATTCATTAATTTATTTAATCCTCATCAGTCATGAAGGAGGTATGATCACTGCCCTCATTTTATGGATGATGAAAATAAAGCTCAGAAGAATTTAATAGCTCACTCGAAGTCATGCTGGGCTAAGGGGTAGGGCAAAAATCCAAACCAGGTGCCGAGCTTGCCTGTCTAACAGCGACACTTTACTGCCTTTCCGATCCCAGGGCAGGGAATGGCAGCGACCTGTTCTGTAAGGGAATATGGAAGGAGATCAAAGGATGGCACAAAACCAGCTCATTATCGGAGGAAAGAGTCAAATAGGACTTGGACTGACAGCAAGGTTGTTAGTCCTGCTTTAGTCTTGTCGGTCCTGATGAGTAGGGGCTGACAGAATATGTCTTGGCTTGATGTGTACATATTATTTGTAGCTATGTGTCTATGTGTCGATTTATTATACTGAAGTAATCATGTTTTAGTAAATGCCTACTCCTTGCCCGGCATTTTGCATATGACCCCGCTAATCTTTTGATGAAAGGAGGAGATTAGATTGTCCAGCCTTGCAGATTATATATTTATATATATGTTCTCTCTCTATATATATAATCTTATATATATATATACATTAGCATAAAACTTGAAATGTGGTACATCAAGTCACAAAGATAACAGAGCTTATAGAATCTGAGATTTGCCAAATGCACCCTCTTCCTCTACCTTCAATTCCTGTCTTTGAACAAATACATTCAGCATTCATTCAGTAAATGTTACTAAGGGTTAATTATGGACCAGGCACTGTGAAAGGCTCTGGGATATTTTGCCCCTGCTCAGCAACACTGTTTACAGTTTGTTCCATAAAATGGGTTCAGTTCCTCGCAATTAATGCTGTTTCTTTCATATATTTGAGTAAAGAACCCTCTTCAGGATAAGGGGAGAGTGGTGACCTGTTCATACTCAAGTGGGCAGACAAGGTCAGCCACGCCTCTCACTAAGAAGGAAGGAAAATGGTTTGTTCCCGACAATGTGTTCCTTAGGAGACAAAACCTAAGGTGGCAAGGTGTAGCAGAATATAAACAAAAGCTATCACACGCATGGGAATTTTTCTTAACCAGCAATGAAGAACTTATCCATGCTACGTTAAATCATTGTATCTCCCGGAAGTGCTAGAAGTTTATACAAAAAGGCATTGATGAACCTTTGCCTAAATATTTGCCCTAGTGAATTGCAGTAAAACTTATTTTTTAAAGTTTTTTAATTTAAATTCCAGATGGTTAACATACAGTATAATACTAGTTTTGGTGTACGATTTAGCGATGCATCACTTCCACACATCACCCAGAGCTCAGTGGAACAAGTACCCTCCTTAATTCTCATCCGTCACCTATTTTACCCATCCTCCCACTCACTTCCACTCTGGTGACCTTCAGTTTGTTGTCTGTAGTTGAGTCAGTTTCTTTGTTTGCCTCTTTCTTCTTTTTCCTTTTGCTTGCTTGTTTTGCTTCTTAAATTCCATGTATGAGTGAAACCATATGGTATTTGTCTTTCTTTGACTTATGCAGTATAATTTATTTTTAAGAAATACACTCAATTTTTGAAACTTCTTTTTAAATTATATAATCAACTTTTTGTTGGACAAGTTTCGAAAGAAAGAGTGAGAAAGAGAAATTCACTTGTAATTCTACCACTTAGAGAAATCCAGTGTTGAAATTTGTGATCTACTATTTCTGTCTTCTACACTTTTTTGAAGGAGGGGAAAGGACAGGAGAATTACAAAAAATGGGATTATTTGATGCCTTTTCCCTGTTTTTTATTTAGTGACATACTATGGGCCTATGTCCATATCATTAAATATTCTTCCACAAAATTTTGATGGCTGCACATTACTGCATTCAACGAAGGCACCATATTATTTATTTTTGCCTGAAGTTCATTATTATTTTTTTGTCATCTTAATTTTGGAAGAGTGAATAATCTGTGAAGTTTTAGAAAATACTAATGTGTAGATCTCACCTCCAAATGTTCTGATTTAATTGGTGTGCGGTGGAGTCTAGGCAACGGATTTTAAAAGTTCCTCTAAATGTACTGCTAAGATGAAGAGCCCTGATGGAGCGGACAGGAGGGTTCTAAGAGTTCTAAAGACTCTTAGAATCAGGTGGCTTTTGTAAGTGCTCCTTAGTATTAACATCATCATTTTGAGCTGCTGGATGAACAGTGCACCTGATGCACTTTGGTTTGGATATGCACCCAAGATTACTTTGTAACAAAAGTATTACAGGGCTTGGTTCATCAGAGTGTGTGCTCAAAGTTTTCTGTTAAGCCATGTACAGTATACTATACTTAAAAATGGACCTTACTGACATAAAATCAGGCGAAAAGGATTTTTTGAGCTAAACATAATCATCAGGCAATGTATTCTTCCATGAAACTTGAATTGGTCAAATATGGTGTCCTGGGCCAGGCATATAACAGGCATTCACTGAATATTCTTTAAATGAATGAATGCATTTAGTTGAATTTTGTAGGAAGTCTGGGGTCTTTATGGCTTCACTAAATTTTTAATTTGAAAGAAATTAATGATTGTGCAATTTAGGAAAAAATATTTCTTTAAAGACTCTGTAGATTGAGAAGAATACTTGTTATATTTGCAAAAGAGGATGAGTTTACAAGTTTTCTCCCTTTTTTCCCCTCCCAAAAGAAGTCTGTGTCCTTGAACATAAAATGCAAATAATCCCTGGGCTGTTAATTATCGACAAGTTGTCCCATTTGCAACCTAAGGATATAAAGTAACAGATGTCTCCATACACTAACAAAAGATTACTAATTAACAGGCATTGCTTGAGAAGGGTATAAAAGAATTACAGCATGATTTTCAATATTCTCCCCCCCATCATTGCCAACGACAAAATAGCAACCATGAGGTGGGTGGTATCAATTCCTTTAATTTTCCTATTAAATTTTTCTGAATCCAGAACAGTGCATAGAAATGCATATGGAATAGGTAAGATATTTTGTGTTTTCTTTTTTGTCTTTTCCCTATACCAGAGTTCTTAAATTTGCATTTATTCATTTGTCATGATTTATTTATATTTACTGTTCCACACAGAGGAAAAATATTTAATGGTGAACATCTTTAAATGAATGATAAACTTGTGACTTTACAAGAGGTTTACAAAATCATGGTGGGTTTAACATTACCCATGAATGGCTTATATAGTCCACATGGAATTAATATTTTGTACATTATTTATTTAACTGGTATATACATTAACTTTGAAATATATGTATCTATATTATGTCTTTGTCTAGCTTTATATATTAGGTTATAATTCTGGTTACTTCACAAAAGAACCTCTCCAGACCGGTAAAATAAGTAATATCTTTATTCTTCACTTCAGAAAAATGGACCATTATTTGACTAAGGAAGAAATGGTGTGACTGGGGTATAAATAGGCAAGCGAACTGTGGTGTAATCATGTTCAAAAGGAGGACTGAAATGTATTTTTAATCCTTTGATTTCCAAGCCAATTAGAACACCACAGTACAGGGGGAAACCAACTGGATTTTAGTGGTAACTCTATCATAAATTATTATCGTTAACTTAGCCATTCCTTAGTCTCCCAGTTTTCTCAAGTTAAAAGTTAAGGTGTTTGGGTAGATGCTCCTTGATGTCATCTCAGTTGCTTTGTTCTAAAATTGTATAGCTTTAACTGAAATACAAAATTGTATAGTTCTAAATTGTTCCAAAATTGTATAGTTCTAACTTAAACACACACATTTCTGTGAAATAATGATCATTTTCCTGGTTGCAGCTGAAAACGCCATTTCTCACGGAGTTTGTCTTGCCTTTTAGCTTCCATCTTGGATTCTTCCCAATGTTCTGCAGAGGTGAATTTAGTCGACCTGTAAGTTTTGCTCATATAAATGCACTTCAAATATGAACCAATGATAATTTTATCATTTCATTTAATTATATTAAATGAAGCTGGATAGCCCTATGAGGTCTGAAAGGTATAAAAACAAATTGAAGACATTCCTTATACTGAATATCAAATTGATTTTGAAGTTGAGCTGTTGGCCCACGCCGTAGATATTAACCTTGATTCCTTGAAATTCCATGCGAAAAACCAAATCAGATTCTAGAAACTCAAGATTAGTATCATACCAGTGGTAACCACCATATATATATAAATGAATATCAATGAGATGATATTACAGTAGTCTCTATTCTGACTACTACATAAATCTTAGTAGCAGATAATGGGAGGTAAAATAGTCTACTTTTTATTATTTGTAGAGAGGGTCTTTCTTTGGATTGCTGTCTTTCCACACTCCTGAGGTTTCTAATAAGGAATCCGAAGCAGTATGTTACTGCTACTACTTGTGCCCAGAAACCAGTTAAAACCATTCTTTGAGTCAATTCATGAATACCACCTTGGATCAGATCTTGATCGGACTGGGAGTAGTAATGCGCAGAGGTCTAATGACAAATTCTTTGCTTAAACTTAAAAGGAACTATAGATATAGATGCCCTGAGTTATAGGTACATTGCAGTGTGTGACCACAAAAGCAGGAACCACTATTATGGGAATTCCACTTTGATTTTTTTAAATTGCATTATGTTGTCATCATACAGTACATCATTAGTTTTTGATGTAGTGTTCCCGTGATTCATTGTTTGCATATAACACTCAATGCTCCATGCAATTCCACTTTGATTTTTTAATAGATATATACCTATTTTGAGGTCAAGGAAGCAAGAAGATGGACATTTCTTTCTGGATGACTAGAACCTAATTTCACATACATTTTTAGCAAAAGCTACCCCTACACAGGTCACATAGCAGAAAACCAAAACAAAAACTACTCTTGAGAAAAAGCAGCTTGACATTTCGTTTCTTGAGTATTCTTATGTATTTTGTTTCAGAGCTACCATATTTTTTGCTCAGTTTGTTCAAGAAGCCACTTACAAAGATGTAAGCAAAATGGTGAAAGATACACTGACTGTAATTGAGAAATCCACTGGCAGTGAGCAGCCTGTAGGGTGTTTAGAAGACCAGGTGAGTGAGTACTAATACTAATACTAATACTAATACTAATACTAATAAAATCCCACTGTGATATTTGACCAAAGTTTAGCAGGCAGAAGAACAGACACAGGGATGGCGTGAGAAACACATTTAAATATTTGAGGAGCTGTTACATGAAAGAGGAGTCAGATTAACTTTGAATTGCTAAAAAGGGCAGAAAAGAGTGGGTACCTGTTGTAAAGAGGCAATAGAAGCACAGCGACTAAGAGCTAAGGTTCTGAAATTTCAGTATCTTGGGGACCATGAACATGTTACTTAACTTCTCTAAGATTTAGTTGCCTTAGCTGTAAAATAATAATAATAGTTTCCATTTCAGGGTTGTCATAAAAATAGATGTAATAACAGTAACAGAAGTTACTTCTTATTAATCATACAACGTGACAGGCATTATTCTAGAGAGTGTTACATACCTATTGATAATAAAAATATTTCATGACCTAGAGCATAGCCCTGATGAATCAGTGGATGGCCAGTGAGCCAAGAGACCCTTGCTGGGCTCACTGGTAGAATATCCACTTTGCCTACAAATATAAATTCATTAAATCTTTACAATGATCCTAGCAGATAAATGCTATTCTTCTAGTTGAGGAAGCTGAGGCACAGAGAGGTTAGGCAACATTTTTAAGGGAGACCAGAACCAGGATTTAAACTAGATCTTCAAGCTCCAAACAGCCATGCTTACTGGGTTCCTCACACTATACCCTACACTGTAGCGAATGTGAGCAGCATAGCACACACTGAGGGTTGCTGCAATGAGCAAATGAGAATAATAAAATATGGAACTCACTTAACTTTGAATTTTAGTTAACAATGAATAGTTTTTTTTAGTATATCTTAATGTAGAAGATCAATAAATCATAGTTATTATTGTTTATGTTATCTCAGTGGAAAAAACTAGGAACTTTATAATGATTAGAGTTAGCCACTTATGGAACAAAAGATCCAAAGAATTTTCTGTCATGGTGGGGTTGATGAATGGCCAAAAGTCAATATATCTGGAATATTGTAGAGAAGATGCCCTTTTAAAGATACAAAATACTTTCCAACTCTGAAACTGATAACTTAATAAAATTCCTTATTTTTCATCTCTATTTTTTGTCTTGTCTTGCTAATCTAAAAGCATAAATGAATTAAGCAAAATACATTCCATATTGCAACTTTACATCCAATGAGAGGTTCACGGTAATGTTACCGGTTGGTGATTTATCATTGTAAACTTAAAAGCATAATTTTTATGTGGATTGGGAATTGAAAGTCTTACTTAAAATTTCTAGGGTTCCTTAAATTTTAGCAGTTAATAAAAGCTAAATAAAAATTTCCTGATAAGAATGAAACGTATTTCTCAGAGACATTCTTGTTTTTGTTTTTTTTTAAGATTTTATTTATTTATTTGAGAGAGAGAGAGAAAGGAGGGTCAGAGGGAGAAGCAGATTCCCCACCAAGCAGGCAGCCCGATGTGGGACTCCAACCCAGGACTCCAAAATCATGACCTGAGTCAAAGGCAGTTGCTTAACCAACTAAGCCACCCAGGCTCCCTCTCAGAGGCATTCTTTAGACTCTTGGTGTCATCATCTGATTTTGGTAAAATTAAGGCAACAAAAAAAAGTGGTTTATGTATTTTTTAAGAAGCTTATAGACATCATGGAGCCAAACTGCTTATAATATAAGAGGGAAAAACTATTTAAAATTTTTTTTGGAAAATAAAATATTGTATAGCTTTTTTCCTTTTAAGAGAAAGTAATTTTGTCTAATGGTCATATGTATTTCTCAAGGTTGGAAACTAAAATTCCATTTCCTAAAAGGCATGAAAGAAAGTTCCCATAGGTTGAAATTAAATATGTTGGGATTTGTATAGGGAATTGTTTTTTCAGTCTGTAGTTCTAATCTGGGATATTAGAGATATGTCTTTTACAGAATTTCAAGGTGAACTCAGTTGCCTTCATCAAAAGCAAATCTTTCTTGGGGTGCTGGGTGGCTCAGTCAGTTAAGCATCTGCCTTCGGCTCAGATCATGATTCCAGAGTCCTGGGCTCGAACCCCACATCAAGCCCATGTCAAGCCCCACATCTACCCAATATCCCAGGAAGTGTGCTTCTCCCTCTCCTTCGGCTCCTCCCCCCACTCGCGAGCATTTTCTGTCACTCACTCTCTCTCTAAAATAGATACATTTAAGAAACAAACAAATAAACAAAAAAATCAAATCTTTCTTATAGCTGTCTGTCTTTCTGGAAGAAATTTGCCATGAGAAGGAAATTTCTGAAAAATACGGACTTTCAGATTGCTGCAGCCAAAGTCAAGAGGAAAGACATAACTGTTTCCTAGCACACAAAAAGGCTGCTCCAGCATCCATCCCACCCTTCCAAGTTCCAGAACCTGTCACCAGTTGTAAAGCATATGAAGAAAGCAGGGATATGTTCATGAACAGGTAAAGATCCAATTTAAAGGTAGATAAAAACTTCCTTGCAGAATCTAGTATTTCTGCAATTTACGGTTGTACTCTAAAACATGGAGAAGTGGTAATAATGTTGCATTTGCTGAGGCCCTGCCCTGGGGAAATTAGGTGAGTCATTTTCAGTGCAACCTTGTTTCCACAGCATGCCTGCTAGATGTGGTAGAGACCACACAACAGACCCACCAGTTATTCCCTTAGTATCTTGAGAGGAATGGTTCCCCCCGCCCCCGCCTTTTAATCTCTCCATTTTAGCTCACCCAAGAATATTTTAGTACCACACAAAGTGACTCCTTCTGGAGTCAAATATTTGGCATTTCATGTTTACCAAATTGCCTGGAAATAAAAAATTTTAGAGCTCCAGGAAGGTTTAAGGTACAGAAGCATGGCTAGCAATTACCAAGCAGTTAAGATGTTATAGGACCATGTATTCTTGGCACGTCTGATCAGATTAATGCTCATGACCTTCCTTTGAAGTCTCCTGTCCTCTTTCCCCTCATTTTTCTTCCTCCCATTTTGCAGATGAGGAAATTGAAGTTTAGAAAGTTAAGATAATTCAAACTGAGGGCTGAGGGCACAGTGCTAGTACCTTCCTAAGCAGGGACTTGATCTCAGGTTCTCTGTTGGGGAATCCTATATCTAACTCTCCATCACATCTCTCTTGCACATCTGAGCCAGAGAACTAGAGAGCCTGCCCTTAGACCATCTCTGCTACAGACACTGTCATGGTGGATGATTCCATTCTGTACTGATGAGGAAAAAAAGACTCCACTTTTCTGTTTTACTTAGTGGTGGTCTGGATTTCCTGACCCCCCAAACATGTCTGAGTGTGCTTATTGAAATGGACACCTTGATAAGAATTATAGTCAGCATTTCTGCCCATTTGAGTCTCATGATAAAATAGAGTATTGGTGGTCAGAGTGTTTCTCTCCCTGGGGATCTGTAGTAAGTAAAATTTTTGTCAGCACATGGAAAAAAATTATGACTGTTTTCTGGCTCTTTAAGCAAATTCCAGAGTCTAGTTCTAGTAGTTTTTTTTTTTATACATTTGCAAATCTTACAGCATCTTTTTGTTTCATAGGTACATCTACGAGATAGCAAGAAGGCACCCCTTTCTGTATGCACCCACGATTCTTTCTTTGGCTGACCACTATGGCAAAATAATTCCAGCTTGCTGCAAAGCTGAAAATGCAGTCGAATGCTTCCAAACAAAGGTATTCTATTTGTACAGATATCTGAACCAATACTTTAATCTGGCTATGACTCATTAAAACCAAACAAAGTTAAAAATGGAATATGCTTTGCATGCACAATACCGTGTTCAGAATCAAGCATATTTCAGCATTCTGATATTCTTTGGGCTAAAACAGCTGGACTTGCTGTTTTGTATTCATTCTTTTGGCCAATAATTATTACAAGACAAAAGACATGGGTTTGGGGGGCTGGAGATAAAAGACAGGGGTATGTATGGCTGATAACATAAATGAAAGAGAGAGGAATAGGAGTAAAAGATTGGGTAGAATGAGCAGGAAGGGAAAAGGAGGCACAAAAGGACAGACAAAAAAAGAAAACTATGACAAATACTTTATCACTCGTTATTTCTTTTGATCCTCAGGACAAATTTGAGGTGTAAATATCATTATCTAACCAAAGGAAACTTAGGTTTAGAGAAGTGAGTAGCTTTCTTAGGTTTGGAGAGCTAGAATAACATCCACAATTAATCACTTGCCACCAGAAGTCCTATAAGAAAAACTTCCTAAGAACTGTGACTATTCCCAGAATGTCAGGCTGTGACATTTTCTTTTTTTGTGTGTGTGTGTGTGTGTGTGTGTGTGTGTGTGTGTGTGTGTGTGACAAATGTTTAAGAAATTATCAGGTTTCAATTCATTTAAAAGCACAGTTGTTTACTCACTCTCCCAAGTAAGAAAGTTATAATATTCTTGTTTTAAGGTATTTTAAATCCATTTGTCTGGCTTCGATGTATAGAAACCAATCTAAAAGAAAGAATGAAGAAAGTTCTATAAAAATATATCACATTTAAATTTTAGTAAAAATTTTTTATGGTTTGATAGTTTACCTATATAGGTTGTTTTTCTAACTATTAGCACCTGTAAAAGAAAATACATCCTTTCCTAACATCTTGTTTCTTCTGTATCTAGACAGCATTGATTACAAAAGAATTAAGAGACAGCAGTTTGTTAAATCAGCATATATGTGCAGTAATGAAAAATTTTGGACCCCGAACCTTCCGAGCCATGTAAGTTTAAGCTGTATCTAGGGAAGAAGGTGAGATCTGCAAAACTACCATTTTGCTGTTTGAGCTCATTTTTCTCATTGTCACTGTGGCAGAGAATGAAGGTTCCTTTGATAAGAGCTCATGGTTTAGGATTATGAAACCTCAGGATTGGAACCAAGCTAACCCATGGACTTGTTGCTTAACACTTCTTTTTTTTTTAAGATTTTATTTATTTATTTGACATAAGAGAGATCACAAGTAGGCAGAGAGGCAGACAGAGAGAGAGGGAGAAGCAGGCTCCCTGCTGAGCAAAGAGCCTGAGGCAGGCCTCGATCCCAAGACCCTGGGATCATGACTTGAGCTGAAGGCAGAGGCTTTAACCCACTGAACCCCCCAAACACCGGAAAAATTACCCTTTCTCAGAAAAAAAAAGGAGATCTTATGATAACTCAGACCAAGCATCCCTTCCCTATGTCTTCACATGACAGTCATCTACTCTAGCCCCCACTACTATGCTGTCCCATCTACCTTCCAAACCCAACCTGCCTCTCCCGGCACAGTCTCCTTCCAATCCTGCTTTACCGCTTAACACTTTTTAAAGCCTACTTAGTTGACCTCCGTCTCATATTCAATCTTTGTTGTTAGGATAAAGAGGAATACAAAAATCCCCAAACAGTTAATCATCTCCTCCAGCTGCTTCACTTTTACATATGAATAAACTGGGACCCAGCGAGATTAGAACCCTTTACTCAAGACCACACTGCCAGTCAGCAGAACCCAGTTTTCTAGATCCTGATCAGGATTTATTTTCCTTACACCTATTTGTCTGCTAGGTCAGTGATCTTGGGTTGTCTGTATGCTGACAGTTGAGACTTTGACATCAGATGTTTAAGAATCAGAATTACCAATGGTTTAGGCTGCGCTGCACTACACGGCACAGAGCCTTTCTCTGTACCCGGCTCCCAAGCAGTGAATAAGGAACTGTGCTCCAGGTGGAAAAGACATACCGGATTTTATAGACTTAGTATGAAAAAGAGAACGTATAATATCTTCTTAATAGGTTTTTGTGCTAATTGCATATTGACATTTTTTTAAAGAATTTTAAAATTCCTATATAGTTGACACACAATGTTACACTAGTTCAGGTATATGGCATAGTGATTCAATTTCTCCATAAGTTATGGTCTGCTCACAACAAGTGTTCTACCATCTGTCACCACACAATACTATCACAATATTATTGACTATACTCTTTACGCCGTGCCTTTTATCCCCATGACTTATTCATTCCATAAGTGGAAGCCTGTATCTCCTCCTCCCTGCACTCATGTTGCTCATGCTCATAGCCCTTTTCTCTGGCAAGCCATCAGTTTGTTCTCTATGTTTATAGATCTGATCTGTTACTCATTTGTTTTATTTTTTAGCTTCCACAGAGGAATGAAATCATATGTTGAAATGGTATTATTTTTGATATAGTGGGGTCAAAAAATATTATTAAGATGGATTTAACTGTTTCCTTTCTTACCTCTCAATGTGGCCACTAGAAAATTTGGTACTACATAGCTGGCTTCAAGTGCTTCAGCTTTTATGATGAGACACTTCTAGTCGGGGAAAATATCTGAGATGTTAATGGAAGAGTATTAAGTCCATGCATTCAAAATTTATATATTTGTTTGCTTGGTAAATTACACATTTAAGCATATTGCACATAGTGGAGATCTAGGTTAAGGTTCGTAGTCATGTAGTTAGTTCCAAGACTGGAATTTTTTCTTGGAATAGGTCAGATGTTGCTTTAAATACCTTCCAATGTTATTAGATGCATTCATGAATTTATTCATGAATTGCTTTCAGTTTATCTTACTAATAAAACATAAATTAAAATATTATTATAATGACATTTATCATTCACTATCCATAAGTGATTACATTTAAATGTTATAAATTCATAAAGAAAATCTGCTCTCATCAGAATCAGCAACACTACCACTTCCTTCATCTAGAGATCTCTCAAAATTTAAGGAAATATGTAGAAGTTACAAGGCTTTTTCCTTCTAACATCCCTTTTGGGCCACACTACGTGGCTTGGCATGGAGACGTGTCTGGATGTTTAGTCTGCTGCACTTTCTTGTCTCACTTCATTGATTTGCCCCTATACACCCTCTCCTGTATTCTCACAAATTTTTTTCTCCTAAGTAAAAAATGATTGTTATTCTCGCGGAATTTTCTATTTCTTAATTGTTTGTCCTTTTAATTTCTTCCTACCCAATCACTGTGGGGACTCCAAGCACCCAGAATCACGGATGAGCAGTGGAAAGATAGATTTCCTCTAGATTCACAGGAAAGGTGTTAAAGACAAATAAATCATGTCCAAACTACTTGTGGGGACAGGTCAGTTTAGAAAGCAATTGCCATGAAAGATCAGGATGGACTTGACAGGACTTAGAACACTTTAGCTTTTCCTCTGAGACAGCAAGAGCACTTCAGTTCTTTCTCTTGGGAGCACAACTACACCAATACTCTATCATTTAATGTTGGTAGATAACCAGGATTGACTTCTATCTCCTTCCCTCCTTTAGAACGGTCACAAAACTGAGTCAAAAGTTTTCCAAAGCTAATTTTACTGAAATTCAGAAACTGGTTCTGGATGTGGCCCACATACATGAGGAATGTTGCAGAGGAAACGTGCTGGAGTGTCTGCAGGATGGGGTAAGGAGTCTTGCCTCCTGAGATGATTCCACTTCCCTTTTCTTTCTTCTCCTGTCATTCTAAACGGCAGAAGGCTGTGTGAGTTGGTCAGAGGGTAGGGCAACGAGGTGGCTGAGGAAAGTCTCAGACTTCTCGGTAGTGAAACTGAAACCATCTTCTACCTTCACTTAACTAATGTTCTCCTCACGTGAGCTGAGTGCCCCCTCACTCCTCCTTCTGAGGTAGACTGTACACTCTACATAGGATCTTAGGGTAGGGGAGGGGCAGACTCAATTACTAGTAACAAATTTGTTTTTCCATCCATTTGTTATTTCAGTTGAAAAATATATATTGAATACTTTCTGTGTGCTAGACACTGTGAAGGGCACTTGTTAGGAAGGCACGCACTCAGGGAATTTCTAGTCTGATAGAGACGAGATGCATAGGGACTGTCTTCTGCTCACTGTTGTCTCCACAGGCTGACAGCAGGATGCCTGGCACATGGAGGGGGCTCCCTTATATCTATCAGATAGGTGTGTCTATTCTGTGAATACAGCAAAGTAGCACAAGGAACAAAAAGAACACAAGAAACTGTTCTGCAAGGTACAAAGCTAAACATGCCAAAGAGAAGTATGGGTAGAGGGCTCTAGGAGAATTAAAAACCAAAGCCCCAGCCCCTCCAACACAGAATACTTGAGCATGCCATAGTTGGTCACCAATTAAGCAGCGTGGCAGTCATCGATTTTGGGCCAACCTTAGGCTTCTTGCCTACTGTACCAGAGGCCTGTCTATCCCCAGATTACTCCCTCTCCCTGGTGGGACACCTTCTTCTCCAAGAAAGTTTAAAATCATTGCTCTTAGATATTCAAATGGCTTGAATATCTGGGCTTGAACATGGTTTCCAAAAGGTCAAATGTGAGGATAAAATGCTTATTTCAGATGGTCCTTCCACAGTTTGGCTGAAAGAGTCCTGGAAGGCATCCAGAAGCTGAGGCTGCAAGAGGTCTCAAGGGGACAACGGTCTCAGCATGGGCAGAGATCCTGGTATGAGGAGAGGGGGATTAGTCCCAAAGACAGATTTCCAATTTCATTTATTTTTCTTTTTAGAAGTTTTTACCTGCATAGTAGGCACCATAAAAAGAACTATTTTGTTTTTCTTTGAAGTTCGTTTTCTTGGTTTTAATTGACAGTTTTACTATTATTTCTTTAGGCACTTAAAAATTATTTTTTTCCATTTTTGGAGCTCATAACCACCCTTTTCCTTTAAAATGGAAAAATTAATTTCAATATGGCATGTAAATTGATTTTAATGACTGAATAATGCTTTCTAATTGTCCTTATTGAGAATACATAGAATTTTTCATCCCCTGACAGATGTCCCTTCCACTTCATTCTGGCCACCTAGATGAGCTGCCATTTCATCATGTATAGCCTGCCCTCTGGAGGTCACAGTGGGTCACTGCAGATCATTCTGTTGCAATCGAGCACACAGTTTGCTCTCTGGGTTAAGACATTGAGTGCAAATGTCATCCAGGAGCAAATTTCAATAGTAATAGAAGGATATACACCAATGTGCATGTCATTCCGTTTGAAGAGTATATTTATCTCTTGTTTTAAAAATCTTCCTAATACGACAAAATAGGTTTTAGCTGACAACAAGAAAAGAAGAATTGAAATACAGGGGTAGGTGAAAAGGAGTGAGGAAAGGCAAACTAGGGTGAAAAAGCACTAAAATGGGAGACAAGGTAGGATGCCTTTTTTCTATTCCTTCCTTATTTCTTTCCTCTCCCTCCCACCTCTCCTTTCTATCCTCCCTCCCACCCTCCCTCTCTTCCTTCCTTTCTAAAACTGGCCCTGAGGTCCTGCATTAAAGAATAAACCTTTAAAACTTATACTTTATTTTTCCTATTACAGGAAAAAATTATGTCCTACATATGTTCTCAACAAGATATTCTGTCAAGCAAAATAGCAGAATGCTGCAAATTGCCCATACTTGAACTTGGTCAATGCATAATTCATGCAGAAAATGATGACAAACCTGAAGGCTTATCTCCAAATCTAAATAGGTTTTTAGGAGAGAGAGATTTCAACCAATTTTCTTCAAGGGAAAAAGATCTTTTCATGGCAAGGTAACACACTCTGTAAATGTATGTTCACATAAGTAAAGATTAGGATGTAGCTGGAAGCTTTGTGGGGCTGAAATGAGGAATGATGGCTATGGTTTTGGAGCTTAGTATGTGAGGTTGATGCTAGAATGTTCTGAGCCAAAATATATTTAAGCAGGTAAGTAGGGAATAAGGAAATGGGAACTATCCTATACTGATGAAACTTTCACTGTTGCTGTTTTTAGCTGAAGTTTTATTTTGTATCAATTTCTCTGGCATCAGAAGCATTGTCATGTCATCTTCGCATGGATTACTCATATGAAGACCACCACTGAGCTTCCAAATATGATATTAATACTTTGTGATAAGAAGGGCTCATGGTGAAGAATGTGCTTTTTCACTGGGCATATTTTAAGAACTTTCCCTCAAAGTGTAACTCAGTGATAGATAGAAGGGCTTTCATTAGAACAGTTTATTTGCTATTTATTTAATGTATGTTTTATTTTTGTAAGAAAACCAAAACCTATGTTGAGACACTTGCAGTATATTGTATCACTATAATTGATAGGACATGTTCCCATTCTATTTGCCTTTAAGGGAAGCAAACAGTCAAGTTAATACATTGTCCTTTAATGTACAGTGTGTGTCTATGGAAACCATCAGAGGAGGGATTTGTGCAACTCTAAGGACATTATGCCTAATGATCACCAAAGGTCTTTGTAAATTTAAGAGTCTGCTTCTAATGTAATAATGAAAATAATGGCCCAATTTTCTTTTTAATATTCCCTAAGGATATCACTGTATTGTTGCTTTCAGACTGGACATTCACACATCATTTGCACAGCTCAGTAAAATTACGCACACAAGAGCAAAGTCCAGATTGAAGAAAGCTGCATTGACAATTTATTGGAGGCAGAATTAATATGACTTACTTCTATAACTTGGAAATAGAATTAGTAAATCCAAGAATTTCTTTAAATTGACCCACCTGCACATCCAACGCTAATTGTTTAACAGAAATTGTTCTTCACTTAGAAAGGTTCTTTGCTGTGGAAATTTTCTCAGCTGAGAATGATCTTCCCCCAGATCCTTATGTAGTTTCCCTCACCCAGGTTCTGTTCCAAGAGAGGCCCAAAGTGACATTTCTTAAACAATGCTGTCAACCAGGAGTCATTTTTCCCCTTCTATTATATCTTCCTTCATTTCTCTTCACTGATTTATCACCACCCAAATTTGATGACCTATTTCTTGCTTAAGAAATTTCTTGTTTAAGAAAAGACTGCTTTTGTCTCCCTATAAGGTATGCTATTGAGAGGTCAAGCATTTTATCTTATACATTATTGGATCCTTACTGCTTGGAGAAACGCTTACATAGAGTAGGCACTGGAAAAAACATTTGTTGAATGAATGGCTGTGAAGTTCATAATTGAAAAACCCAGGTGAAGAGTGCAGAAGAAAACAAAATACCATTTTAGAACAGTTGGAGGGATTGTTATTTGTATTAATGGTTTTACCATGCATATAGTACAAGTCATAATTTGATTTCCAGGTTTATGTATTTGAATTTTCACTTTTGCATGCCATATAACATGGGAATAGATTGTCACTTAATTCCAGTAACAGGATATTTTCACACATATTTCAGATTTACTTATGAATATTCGAGAAGACATACGAAACTTGCTGTCCCAGTTATTCTAAGAGTCGCTAAAGGATACCAGGAGTTATTGGAGAAGTGCTCCCAGTCTGAAAACCCTCTTGATTGCCAGGATAAAGGGGTAAATTGCTCTAGCTTTAAGGAGAGTCTGAAAAACTTCATGGAGGTTACCCATCAAAAAATTTTTTTTTGAAAGCATCTTTTTCATTTTTTTGTTTGAAAGCATCTAGGTATTAACTAGTAGCTAGCTAATCTATTTAGTAGTAATCTAGATATTAAGTAGTTATTAAATAGTAGTCAACAACTAGTGGTCTACTTTAGAAGTAAAAATGTTAACCAAAATTTCCTTGACACACAGAATAAAATATTCATTGTCAAACAGTTCCAGAAAAGCAGGAATTTGTACAGAAAGAGCTGTAGTCTTTTATCCAAAGATTGAATTCTGTGTGATTCACAAAGTTTTAATCTCCCCAAAGTCCATTTGCTTTAATTCTCACAATTCATACTTTATTATCTTTAGTATTTAAAAAATGTCTAAAATTACTTTTTTCTAAGATTGGTGTCATAATAAAATATTAATTTTTACATACAAAGTTTTGTGTCCAGGAAGAGAAAAAAGTATGTAATAGTACTTGTATTTCCAGGAAGAAGAATTAGAGAAATACATCCAAGAAAGCCAAGCATTGGCAAAGCGAAGCTGTGGCCTCTTCCAGAAACTAGGAGAATATTACTTACAAAATGCGTAAGTTTTTTTTAAACAGTGTTTTTAGTGATTAAAAATGATGAACTAGTGAGGGAAATACCGACCTAAATTAGTCACCCAACACTAATCTAATTTCAGCCCCCATTTCAGATTGAAAATCAGTGTACTCTGATCACCCAGTTTCCCTTGGGAGAAGGTGGGCATCCCTATTTCCCTCTTTTAGGGAGGAAGAACAATGACTTGTGAAAGTCTGATCTTTGGTACTGGCTTTGGTTTCCCCCAGTTGTGCAGATTTTTGCAGAAAAGATATTCTGTTGGAGTCTGTCATGGTTGAAACACGGAATATATCAAAATTAAAATCACTGAAGCTTTGAAGTTGGGAGTAGAAGTCAGCCTCCCATCCTGAGTCTGTTTTCACATTGTGATATGTTGATAGAATAGAAGTGCCAGGTGGTTGTTAGAGTAAATGCATCTTGAAAGGTGGTCTTAGTATCATGTGCATAAAACAAATGACCTGATTTCAGGGCTTCTGATACCAAAAAAGGGTGTTTGAGGGGTGAGGAGCCCCAAAACTCACGAATGACTCAGGATTTGGTGAAAAATGCTTCTTCCAGGTTTCTGGTTGCGTACACAAAGAAGGCCCCTCAGCTGACCCCACCTGAGCTGATGGCCTTTACCAGGAAAATGGCAACGGCAGCAGCTACTTGTTGCCAACTCAGTGAGGACAAGCAGTTGGCTTGTGGCGAAGGAGCGGTGAGTGTTTTGTTTAGTCCCGTTGTGTTTCTGCCCCATTCGGCTTGAAACAGTCTCATGATTCCCACTTAGAGGAAATGGTAAAAACCGCTGTGGAGATGGCTCTACCAGACTCGTTCAACTCATTCAGCTGGAGAGGCTGTGGACTCAGCTCTGAACGGCGGGCATGTGGCCTGCCTTCCTGTCCTAGAATGGCTGGTGGGAGTGCAGCCAGTGTATCCAACACTGTTCGAGCAAGCTTTATGGACAGGAAAGATAGAATAACTAACATGTCATTCAGTTTGTGATTTCTTCTTTCTCTTCACTAAATACGTTACTGTTAAAAAAAAGAAGAAGACAAAGAAGAAGAAAAGGAAAACCAAGGAGTGAGTCTATTGGATTTCAAACTCCCCTATACTTTGAGGCCCTGCATCTCACCAGCCACCTTTCCTAAACCAACATGGAGACCATGACTTCATCCTAATAACAACATAGCAATTTTTCAGGATTACGCTAAAGACCCACACTGTACTTTTTTTTTTTAAGTATTATCTCATTTAATGATTATAATACTCCCTTTTGATATGCCCCATTACCGTCTTCACTTTATAGATAAAGACAATGAGGCTCAAAGAAGTTATGTTAGGACGAGATCTCCCCGGTAGGAAATGGTGGGGCTGATATTTGGATGCATGTGCACCTCTCTCCATAGCCCAGGCTCCAGCACCCAAGGCCATACCTTCTTGAGAGTTTCCTTGCTGGTCTCACACACCTCTGCTGCTGCTGTGCTATTATCTCCTTACATCTAGTTCACACATATCTCAGACGCCACTCTGCACCCATGAGCACTGAGTTTGGTCTAATGGACACAGTGAAAAAAATGTAAACCAAGTTAAAAAATGAAAGCTTCACTCCTGAGAGATGAAAATTAGTCATTTTATTTTCAGCCATACTGATATGTTAGCCTTTTGTAATATAATCTCCTTATATTAGGGATATTTCTCCCCTTTAACAAGGTAAATAAAGAGTATAGAACAGGGTAAGTCCTTCTGAATAACAGCATGACTTTCTAATGTCACTAGTGTCATACATAAGATTATAGGCTGAATTTTCTTTCATTATTTTTTCCCTTAAAATCACAATTATGAGTACAATTGTACATTTATTGTTGCCCTTTTCCTCTTTCTGATGCTGAGGAATTATTTGCTAGCTAGTCATCATGTCTCAGAATTTTCCACCAAAAGTTAGGAGTCAGTAAAAAGATTCCTGTGATTCAGCATCTTCTTTATCATTTATTGAATTCCACACGTTGAGAGGCTGCAGGGACACAGGATGTTGTAACAGATCAGGAGTGTAGGTTCTGGAAGCCTCCTGCCCACACCCGCATCCCACTTCCACCACTTGTTGGTAGTGTCACTCTGGAAAGTGAGTTATATCTCCAGGCTTGAGCTTTTTCAGCTGACATTTAGGAATAAGAATTGTACCACCCACATAGGATGACTATCTTAAATGAGGTAATCCTTGTAACTCATTCAGCACTGGCCCGATACACAATGCGCACACAACACATGTTGGCCCTTATGACTAGTTATTGCTAGGTGTTTAAGAAATATCTCTGAAGTGTGGAAGGTAGGAGTAGTCTACATTAGGAAAGCCCTAAAAGACACACACACACACACTTTAGCCTTCTTTCTTTTTTTTTTTTTTAAGATTTATTTATTTATTTGAGAGAGACAGTGAGTGTGCTTGCAAAGGCAGGAAAAGGGTAGAGAGAAAGGGAGAGAGAGAATCTTTAAAAGAGACTCCCCACTGATCACAGAGCCCCAGGCAGGATGATCCCATGACTCTGAGATCATGACCTGAGCCAAAATCAAGAGTCAGACACTTAACTGACTGAGCCACCCAGAACCCCAGGCTTTCAGTTATGATTATATATTAGCCATATGCATGCATGTGTGCATGTATGTATGTATGCGGACAGGCTAGGCTTGCTCAACTCTTATCTTCAGAAAGCGAGTCTCTGGATCCCAAAAATAAGATGGAAAGCTCAGCTAGATATACATGAAAAATTTAAGCCATGTATTGATTTCTTAGGTCAGGGCAGATAATTATTTCCCCTTTGGAAGTAGGTATGTAATTGGAAATGCATTTCAAACAGCTGGTAACTATCTGAAAGGACTATCTCCAACATTACCTTTGGGATACCTGCCACTAAATGGTGAGGTTTATACCAAACAGACGGGTAAAAATGAATCCGCAATGTGGCAACACATGACCCTCCATAGATAGCAAATTTTTCTGTAATATTAATTATACATTAGTGGGCATGAAAAATCACAACAATTATCTGGAAACCTGAGTCCACTTAGTGGCTAATGTTGAATCGCCTTGCTGTCTTCTTTCCCATTCTCCCCACCAGGCCGATCTTATTATTGGACAATTGTGCATCAGGCATGAGGAGACTCCTGTAAACCCTGGTGTTGGCCAGTGCTGCACTTCTTCATACGCCAACAGGAGACCGTGTTTCAGCAGCTTGGTGGTGGACGAAACATATACCCCTTCCCCCTTCTCTGCCGATAAGTTCATCTTCCATAAGGAACTGTGCCAAGCTCAGGGTGTAGCACTGCAAACAATGAAGCAACAGTAAGAAATCATCATTTGCTAACATGGAGAAGACCAATGACACAAAATGCAGTTGAGAGTTCTATCTTACACACCCGACAGTCTTGGGCTTGTTAGGAGAACATTATTGCCTCAAAACACTGAAGGTGGCTTTTAAAATAGTTTTGTTTCAGTGTCTTCACAGCCTCCTTGGAACATAGATCTGGAAAAATTCACAAGGGCAGACAATTTTTTGTTTGTAAAAATAGTCTCCATTGTAACTCTTGTTGTGTTACGTGTTGGGACTGAGGGAAAGCAGACAATCTATTTTGGAGATTAGGATATGTCTTGGCAGTAAGTTTGGGTACTTCCATTCCAAAACACTGGAAAAACACCATTGAATCTTTTTTTCACTCTGTTTACTTTTGAAGAGAATAAGCATAATATTTGATTCAACCATGAAGTATGGGTGTTGTAAGATGGAATGCACATTTCAGTTCATTGTGGGAGGCATTCTGTAATGGTGATGGTAATCCAAGTCAATGCAACTTATATTCTCCAAATTCCCATGCATTTTAATACTCACTTGCTTTGGAAATGGTCTTCCTTCATTTCAGAGATCTCATTCTTCCCTTTTCCACTGTCACAACCTATGTCATGTTCCAAGGTACAGTAAGAATGCTGCCTCCTCTGACAAGTCTTCCCTGTTCCCTGGTCAACATTAATTCCCACATGAAGGTGTTGCTAATTGAGTAGTGCAGGTGATTGGTGGAGCCAATGTTCAGTGAAGGGTGTGATAATTATGGACGGCAGGAGTTTGGAGATCTGGGCTTTTGAGTATGGACGGGATGTACTTTAGAGTGGAGAACTGGAAAGGAGACAAGTAAGAAAAGACCATGTCTTACTACACCTAAGTATGGTAGAACTATAAAAATCATGTTTCACCTACAATCTGCCCACATCCAGAGCAGTGGAACACCTGCTTATTTCTAGCCTCAGTCTTTCTGATGAAGACATTGGACATAGTATAACTTGTAAGTCTGGTGATGGGTTGATGGAAAGAGGGTTTGTGGTGGAGGGTCATGAGGGTTCTAAAAACT
>RCUC01146035.1:0-16580 GCA_003697995.1 Taxidea taxus jeffersonii | reverse complement strand
CTACTCATTTCAGCATACTTGATGCCAATGTGAAATAATTTGACATGTAAGTATTAAAACTACTTGAATACAGGGGTGCCTCGGTGGCTCAGTGGGTTAAAGCCTCTGCCTTCAGCTCGGGTTGTGATCCCAGGGTCCTGGGATCGAGCCCCACATTGGGCTCTCTGCTCAACAGGGAGCCTGCTTCCCCCCTCCCCCTCTACCTGCCTCTCTGCCTACTTGTGATCTGTCTGTCAAATAAATAAATAAAATCTTAAAAAAAAAAAAGACTTGAATACAATTCACATTTAAACAAAACACTTACTTCTTTCTGTAATTTAAATTCAGAAGGATGTGCTGCAACAGCCATGAAATACAGTAGTCTTCTAAATTCTTCTCTATTTTGGGAGTCCAGAAGCTTTAAAAAGAGCTGAGTGGCTTCTAGTGCTATTTCAGTCTTCCCGTTCACTTCAGCCAAAAGAAAAAACTGCTTTTAATTTTGACCAAATATGACTATCAAAGGGAACAAAATTCAAGGTAAAGCTGAAGCAAAACACTAAACTAACTCAAAACTATTTCAAAAGCAAAACCAAATAAAACGACTAGGAATTACAATAAATGACCAAAGGCAGACTCCTAAATCCTTGTATAATCATTTTAGGATGTTAAATCAAGCTCTTGGATTAATGAAAAGCAGGCTGGGGATTTATTTACAAAGCCAACACATTTCAAGGGTACACTATGTGTAAAGTAGTGATCTATCTAACTCTACCTGAGAAAAATAGAAAGGAGTCTTTGAAACCCCCAATTTGTTTTCAACAAACCATGTGGAAGAGTCTGGCTCATTGGTAGCAGGGCAGAGTGTCTGCAACTTTGAAGACAATGAAGTGGGGGGAGTGGAGGTGCTGGTAGAGCCTTCTAAAGAGAACTGCCACACTAGATCTATTAAACTTCCCGTGAATGAAGGCAGCTTTCTCCTGTGCCAATCGGAAGTTCCTGCATAACTGCAGAGCTTGCTAAAGCCTCCTTCCAAGTGAGCCCTAGAAGTTTTGGAATAAACATACTTTCCATGGATTAATCCAGATCTACTTCAAGCTTGAAGGAGTGCCATTTTGGTTCATTTGGAGGATAATTCACTTTTTCCTGTTTCCTCCAAAAGACAAATTCCAGTATCCAGTAAGATCTTACTTACCTAAGAGTTCTGCAATGCCATTATGAACATCAGATAAGTAATTTAACAGGGGTTCCCTACTACTGTAATATTTGCCAATGGCATCAAACAGAAGTTCTTTCACTAAGTCTATCCTCTCTGGTTGCTCAGGAAAGTTTCTGCTTATGTCCACCACCGTCTGGTCTGGAAGGTATTCTAAGCAGTCAGTTGCTGCAGAGAGCCATTCGTCTTCCCTATGGGGGAGAAGAGAATTATTATTTTTTTAAATTATCTGAATTATTTTAAAAAGCAAAGAATAACAAATATACGCACAGTACCTAATGTACTACCTCTTTGAAGTCTGCCATGAGGATAAATTTCCATAGACTTAGATATAGATATGTGTAATTCTTTTTTAAAATAGAGCTAGATCATGTATCACAGACAAAAAGTTTGGCTTCATAGATCTTCCTTTTTCTTCTTGGAGAGGAAACAGAAGCTATCCACTACAAGACAAACTGAAAAGGATATCAAAATCCAAACTATACTCTTAAAATGCCACCTGGGTAACTTCAGAAAAGCACTGCCTTTCAAGAAACAGAATTCTAGTATAACTTCTAGTACTCGACTTGGCAATATGCACTATATATTTATATGTATTTTGTATACGGTTTTAAAAAGGAACCATCGTGTGCTCTACCACTTGGAATCAGGACAACGAATTCTGCCAGCACCCAGGGGCATTACGTCGGGCAGGTCATGTCAGCTTTCTGCACATCAGCTTCACCAAGGTCATTGTAAGATAAAGTGAGATGATCTCTAAGGTCACTTTTAGCACAATTTCTAACTCTGTATTTAAAATGTAAGGTAACTATAGAATGTTTTCATATGTTGCTTCAGGTCGTAGAAATATGGGGCGCCTGGCTGGCTCAGTGTGTGGCTCATGCAACTCTTGATCTTGGAGTTGTGAGTTCAAGCCTCATGATAGGTATAGAGATTACTTAAAAATAAAATCTTTAAAAATCCTAGATTATAGAAATAGCATTTAAATTATTTCTTTTTTTACAAGAATTATAGGTATGCGGGGCACCTGGGAGGCTCAGTCAGTTGCATTCGACTCTAGATTTCAGCTCAGGTCACTGACCTCACAGTTGTGGAACTGAACTCCACCTTGGGCTCCATGCTGAGAGTGGAGCCTGCTTAAGATTCTCTCTGGCCCTCTGCCCCTCCCCCACTTTCAAAATAAAAACGAATTATAGGTGTGATTTACTCAAATTTATTTATCGTTTTTCCTCTCTCAGTGCTCATCATAATGATTTAAATTCTTATTGAATAATGATCCTATTATACACACACAGTTCAATAACTAGTATGTTGGGATTAACTTTTTGGTTTTGGTTTTTTTTGGGGGGGGATTAATTTTTTTTTTTTGCGTAAGGTTTTCAAGTACCTTTTGATATTTGACTATTAATAGTTCATTGGACTGTGGAGCTTGTGAAGAAGTACTGAAAAATATGAGTTGCATTCCTTTTAAACATTCCCATCGCCCTAACTACTGAACATGATCTGCTGAGACAAAGTAATTAAAAATTAAATAAGCTAGAAAAATGCAAGATTTTAACATCTAATAATTTTACTTAGGAAAAGAGTTTCAAAGTTATAAGGAATCTAGAACTCTTTCTTAAGGAAAAAAAAAAAAATCATACTTCCCTTAGCACCTGAAGTTAAGCCTTCACACCTTAAGATCTCTATTCAGAAGAATAATAGGTATGACAGCAAGAGTTACCTTCGCTCTATTTCTTTAATAAAACTAACTAGTTAATTAAAAAATACATATTCAAGATATTCTGGAGAAGCATAAAAGTATAGGTAGTCAAACGAGTCTAAGAATTTGCCAAATCTGTTAGTTTTGTTCTGGGTCCCTTTGTGTTCTGGGTCCCTTTGAAGACCAGAGAGTCCTATATTTTAACAAAGAAAAGAAGATGGAATAGAATCACTTTCTTCACTTGATGTGCAAGTAAGTTTTGCACAAACAAAAATGAATATAAAAAAATGATAGGGGCGGGGCGCCTGGGTGGCTCAGTGGGTTAAAGCCTCTGCCTTCAGCTCAGGTCATGATCCCAGGGTCCTGGGCTTGAGCCCCACATCGGGGCTCCCCCCCCCCCCCCCCCCCCCCCCCCCCCCCCCTTGTGTGATCTCTATCAAATCAATAAATCTAATTAAAAATGAATATTAAAAAATGATGAAAATTACATCTCTGATTTTGACCAAGGTCATTTTGTTCTTCACTTTCCCAAGTCCTGATAATTATCAACTAATGCTTATCTGATGCTGTGGATGGAAGAATGTAAAAGATTATCTGAAAACCATCATCTATGACTTTTCCTACAAACACCCTCAAATTATTGAGACAGATGTATTTCCACATACTGAGAGTCACTGTAAGCCTTGAGGATCCCTCGATCCAGATAGTTACTGCTGTTGACCAAGTCAGGTTGCCTCTTAGGCTGAGGAACTTTAGATACAACCTCTTGCTGTTTGAGTAAGGAGTCAAGAAGTGGAAGGTCTACAAGCTGAAGTAGACGTCCAATTGTTTCTTCTTGCCATACTTCATTAATAACTACACAGGAAAAAATGACAAAGTGAAAAGTAACAATATTTACTAAATGGTCACCATGCTATTTGTCCAGGCAAGTCTAAGGTATAAATTTGTGGCAAAAGAAAAAAAAAAGAAAACAAAGAAAAGAAGAGAAAGAGGAAAAAAAAAAGTCAATCTTATTTATGAAGTGGTTTCATAAAACAATTCAAGATTTGTTTAAAGTGTAGGAGAACAGACTTTGGACGACAGGAATTCTTTTCATTCTTTTACTGTAAAACCAATATGGCAGAGATAAGAGATCAAGTCATATAACATGTTAATAAGGACTTTGGAAGAAAGAATGATTCATTATTCCATCTGAAAACTGGTCTGAAACTATTGGCTCCAGATTATTCCACTCAGGGTTTCCACAACTGGGATGGGGGAGGGAAGGTGGAAATCGGTCATTAATCTACATTCCATTGCCACAGACGAGGAAGAACATAAGAGTTCTGTTTATGTTTTAATGTGATTTTCAAAATTTTATTTAACCTAATAAAATGTTAGAGAAAGAAATATCTGAGAGCATATTTTAAAAAAATAAAAATCTGCACGCAAAACACTGCAGATTTGAACCTCTGCCAGCTGATAGGACAAAAGTCAGTGTTCAAGAGTTGCAACACTGATCTATTTGTTAAAGATAATAGACCTCTGTTAAAACTTAATATAAACAGCTTTAATACACAGTGTACTCTTTCTTTGTGCTCTGAACATTTAAATTCTAATAAAGGTTAGGACTGAAAAGTTTTAAATAACATTTTATCTGAAGTTGGTCTTCTATTTCTTACTTGTATCATCTTTACTTACCTTGTGGAGACAAGGTTGCAGAGATGTTTACAGGAGGGGAGTTAGTAGGCTTTAAACTCAGATTTTCCCACAGATCCTCTAAACTTGCTGATTTGATAACAGATGACTTAAATAATGCACCTGAATACCTAAAATGAATTTATTTTTTAAATTACTGTTTATTAGTAAGCCCAGAGAAATACTTTACTATTAAAGAGCTGAGTTTCTACAAAGGTCATGTATTTCAGAGCAAAAACACAACATATGCAAATTCTAAGAGTAGAATACAAAAATATCCACCTTCTCTCTCAAGCCTAAATATACATACCCTAAATTTTCCTTTGAATATTCAGATTTAAGTAATTCAATGACTAAAACTTTGATCTCCAATTTTAAAACATAATCTAACTTTAACAGCTTACTGTTTTTAATCACTCGTCTCTATTTTGGGGGCATTTTTTGGTGGAAGGGCTCATCATTTTCCACATATAGACCTGTAATCCTTTATCCACAATTCTGAAACCCCAAAAGTTGTCAGAAATCTACAGTTTATTCAGAACTCAGATGGTGACAAAACCTGTCCCGCCCGCATAGTCTTTACTTATCCCAGTTAGTACGACTATTTTGTTTACTGCAGAAATATTACTGCATTTGGTTACCAGATGCTTTCCCAGATCCATCTAGGAGGGCCATCTAATATATGGTCTATGTACAAAATTATCTTTTTAAAACCTCCAAAGTTCCAAATTTCTAAATGCATGTGCCCCCAATGGTTTCAGATAAAGAATGTGGACCTGCATTTGGAAAGCAGTGATTTTGCCCTATCTTACCCTCATATTTCCATCCTATATAGAGAGGTAAATGTTATCATCTCTTAAATAGAGTGTTGAAAGTTAAGACATTAAGATATTTGAAACACTAAATGCACTAAATCTGATACATGATACATTAAAAATAATTAAAAGTTGGTAACACTAAAACTCTTTGGGTCAGATCTGAATTAGAAGAGCTTCGGTTACATGGTCACCTCTACAAAGTTTTGCTGAAGGAAATAAGAGGGAAACGTTTTATTTCATGACAAATAACCAAGTTGTGTACTCACCACCTACATCCATTTCAAGCACTGGGCTCTACAGGTCTGTCCCCCAGTGTCCCCCAGTGGAGCTCACTGTACCCTCATCTGCAGACGGCAATACTGCAGTAGATTCCTAACTGGCTCTCCCCATTAGGCTGTCCATATGGCTGCCAGGATGACCTTTCTAAGATACACTGTCATTTTCTGTGGTCTCCCCAACATCTGTATGATTGACTGCAAACTCCATATGTCATATGAAATCCTCTGCATTCTGGGTCCCACATGCCTTTCATACTCCACATTTGCCATGTACTGGATTCCAGTGATAACCCACCTGCCTCCCTTCCCCTTTTCTTATCCTATAATATAATCCTATATCCTATAATAGGATAAGAAAAGGGGAAGGTTGTCCTATCGCGTTGTGTATAAACCCTCTAACATGTTTTTACACTGTGATTGCGAATTGAAGCAGGAAAAAAACCCCAAAATCTGTTGATTATTCCGCTAAATATAAAACGTGAATAAGTAGGAATTCCAGGAGATACCCAAAGAAATTCACTGTATTCTGTCAAATTTCCCCACAGACCCAGCCATCAGCCTAGTTTACAGTTTCCAAAAGAACATAAAGCCGGTCAGCCTCTCGTTAAGAAGCAAACGAAAGCCTGCCAATATCCCCAGGATAGTCCAACATTTCAAACGAACCTGGAAGGCGAGTATAGTTTATTCTCTTTGCCCGACTGACTGTCTTGGTTAGGTACCGTTGTGAACCTGTAAAGGCTGCAACTACTATCTTCAAACGTAGGTTTCTTGTCTTTGCCGAAGACTTTGGTTGGAACTGCCTCAAACACTTTGTAGTCCATAAGTGCCTGACACACTCTCACCACTTTGGCCCGAGGAATATCCACATCGCCGAAATATTTATTCTGGACTAGGTGCGAGAAGACGACATCCACAGCTTCTGAACCAACGAAGCAGTCATCGTGCCTTTTTAAATGGTGTCTTCGCCTCTTCACCTCCACCTGTGCTTGCAGAGTGTTTATGATGCTGCTCCACACGTAGGTGGCTCCGAACGGTTTCTGGGCCACGCTGAAACCTGCAATGGGAAAAACGCAGAGTAACCTTGTTCATGGATAATCAGGTCCAAGCAACCCTTAAGCAGAAAGTGGCAATTTCCGAAGTTATTGATGAGGAACAGTTAGGAGGTCAGCTTGTTACCCAACTTTTCATCAGTAGCGCCTACTGTATGCTGAACACCGTTCTATGGGCTAAGATACATCAGTGGGCAAAACCAAGTCCCCGGTTCTCACAGACTTCTACACACAGACAGACAATATGCGCATGTTGGACTTGGACGGATGCTATGGGGCGGCGGGGGGGGGGGGGGGGGGGGGGGGGGGGGGGGGGGGGGGGGGGGGGGCGCGGTAAAGCCTGGTGAGGAGGAGAACACTGTTTTGGAGGGGATGTCTGGAAAGCTCTGACAAGGTGGTATGTGAGCAGAAGCCGGAGTAAAACCAGGAAGCAAGCTGTGCAGATATCCGGGGAAAGGGCAGAGTGAGCAGGAAGAACAAAGGCCCGAGAAGCGAGTGTGCTTGGCCAGGAGATGAGGAAGAAGGCCAACATGGCCTGAGTGGGTAACCAGGGAGAGAACAAACAGTAGGAAGTGAGATCAGAGGGGAGTGGTCTTTGGGGTGGGGAGTGCAGATCAGGTAGGCAGTTGAGGCAGTTACGAATTATGTGGAAGGAACTCTTTAAGTGCCTCACATTTAGACCATTAGCAACACTATGAGGCAGATAAAATCTCTATTTGAGAGATGGAAAATAGATTCACAGAGGTTAAGCGTAACTTCCAGACATATCGTAAGAGGTGCTACTGGAATTTGGCTCATGGTCTATATCATTTTAAAGCATTTATCGGTAAATAGGTAGATGGATAGTTACACACACGCACGCACACACACACACACACACACACACAGGAGTTGGAACAAACTAATATTTTTGAAGCTTCCTATAATGCAGGCTTAGGAGTTAAGTACTTTGTGCAGGGAAGACTGGTTTCTGCCCAACAAGAGCTCGCAGCCTACCGCAGAGAGGAAAAGCACAGAAACAGCAAGATTTTAGCAAAACAGAAAAGAAAGAAAACATGCTTTCAAAGAGTTATCACATTTTTCCTCATTATAATAAATGGATATTTGGCAAAACTACAAAGAAAAGGAGAAACAATTAAGAGGAAAAAAATGGACCTTAGTTTTAATAAGCTGATGGAACAGAGTCTAGCTAATCATCAGCTCCTTGGCCAGCTGGCTGGCTTTTTTTTTTTTTTAAAGATTTTATTTATTTATTTGACAGATCACAAGTAGGCAGAGAGGCAGGCGGCGGGGGTGGGGGCTGGGGGGTGGTGGTAGGGAGGGCGGGGAAGCAGGCTCCCTGCTGAGCAGAGAGCCCTATGAGGGGCTGGATCCCAGGACCCTGGGATCATGACCTGAGTCGAAGGCAGAGGCCTTAACCCATTGAGCCACCCAGGCACCCTGGCTTGCTCTCTTTTTACATAAACAGAGAGTATGCCTTTTTTTGTGTTATACCTTTCAGTGATCCTCTGAATACACAGTGGTTCTAATTTTTAAGCCCCCAGTTTTGTAAGTGTATTATTTCCTATATTTTTAGGATACTCTGACAGAGAAGTTGAGAACTTATTACTTCCCTTAAGGTAAAAAGGAAAACTATGCATCAGTACAAATATAAGGAATAAGGGGAGCTATAGCCAAAGAAACTGCTACCTGAAACTGCCTTCCTGCCTTTTTTTTTTTTTTAAAGATTTTATTTATTTATTTGACAGAGAGCACAAGTAGGCATAGAGGCAGGCAGAGAGAGGGGAGGAAGCAGGCTCGCTGTTGAGCACAGAGCCCGACATGGGGCTCGATCCCAGGACCCTGGGATCACGACCCGAGCCGAAGGCAGAGGCTTTAACCCACTGAGCCACCCAGGCGCCCCCCTTCCTGCCTTTTTAGATAAAATAGAATGTATGAGATGAAGGTAAAGGTAAGTTCCTGAAAGACATTAAAACTCTATTTAATGTGCTAGGGTCATAAATTTTAAGTAGGTCATTTAGAATTCATCTTTTATATTATAATAAAAGAATCCCAGTGGGCCATGATACTTTATTCACTTACAGCGTCATTTTGTAGCTACTAGAAATTTTAACATCTACACCATGAAAATTACTAACATACATGCAGGCATCCACATAAAATCCTTACTATTTGTATACCTCCCGTACCAAAGTAGATGGATAATTTAACTATCCACCAATTATTATGTTGGTTTAAAATAATCAGCAAGACTGTTTTTATATTTAAAAATTCAAGATACTTCATAAACCTAGTAACAAACAAAGAAGGCAGTAATTGATGCTAGTTTTCCAAATATCATGTGAGCAGTTTTAAGGACTAAATTACAGAGAATCAACTAGATAAACCACACTGGTAAGAGATTTACTACCAGCACAGTATTTAATATCTACTGAACAGAGCCAGAATGGAGCATCTGATGAAATCTTAAAACCTGTCCAGGTCATTCCTGGTGTCTAGAACCCAGAGTAGCTGCGCTGTTTCCAACCACAATAACTAAATAAAAGGAGTGTTCCTAGCTAATATCCTTTTTTTTTTTTTTTTAAGATTTTGTTTATTTATTTGACACAGAGAGAGAGAGAGATCACAAGTAGGCAGAGAGGCAGGCAGAAAGAGAGAGGGAGAAGGAGGCTCCCTGCTGAGCAGAGAGCCCCATGCGGGGCTCCATCCCAGGACCCTGATATCATGACCTGAGCCGAAAGCAAAGACTTTATCCTACTGAGCCACCCAGGTGCCCTCATAGTTCATATTCTTAACTTCTTAAAATACTAGCGATTATACCTGAGATTTAAATGAACTTAATGTCTGCTCTTTAGCCTTTCCAAATATCATTATTATTAATAACAACTCATGTTTGAGTACTTAAATATGACAAGCTCTGCCTTTTCTTGTTGAATCCTGATAAACTTCTCTGAAATACTTACTAATAATCTTATTTTGAGGAAATCGAGGTTCATGAGTTAAACCCAGTTTCACAGGTAGTAAATATATGTTTTTTCTAGTTCTTAAATGTAAATATATTAAATCACCAGAGAGTTTTAGCATCAACTTTTCATTGAGGACAAGAATTAAGTGAAAGAGCTTTAAGTGAGGCCAATGAGATTAGAAGAAACAAAAAACTTTAAGATTAGTGAGCCCCTCACCCCCCCAAAAAGATTGTGAACCCTTAACAAAGCTATTTAAAACAGCAGCCATGAGCGTCTGGGTGGCTTAGTTGGTTAAGCACCTGCCTTTGGCTCAGACCATGATCTCAAGGTCCTGGGATGGAGTCCTGCATCAGGCTCCCTGATCAGTGGGGAGTCTGCTTCCTCCCTCTCCTTTTGCCCCTCCCCCAACTCATGCTCCCCCCAATATATATAAATAAAACCTTTAAAAAAATCAGTCATTAAATAAACCAATAAATAATACCATAGCCATTAGTCCTAAAATATAGTAGGATATCATAAATTCTATAATACATACGAGCCACAGTACGCAGGAGTAGGAGAGGAGAGGAAAATAAGATTCAAACTTGTAGAGATCAGAGGGCCTTTTAAGTAGCAGTGAAATAGACTTCTGGCTGGTAATGATATTAAATTTGAAACACCTCAGTCCTAAGAGTTGAGCTACAAGTAGATAAGTATAAAAATCCTAAAAATTAAGGCTGAGTCACTTACTAATCAGAGATCAACAAGACAACAGAAGGGGGTGGGAGGGTGGGGATACACAGCTTCATCGACAAAGGCTAATAATCTTCAGAGGGGAAGTAAGAAGAATAAATTTCCGCATATTAACTTGCTGCTTAAATATGGGAAATCAGGAAGTTCTACAGGTTGGATAACACAGTATAAAAGATTAAAGAACAGGTTAGAGCAGGATAGTAGGCACCTCTGAGCCATACAATGTTTCCAGAGTCCTCTAGGCATGATACAATTCAGCCCTTTCAGGTCCCCTCTGTTCTCACTGACCATTAATTCCCAACATTGCATCCTGGCATATTTCCCCTCAAGCATCACCATCCACAGACCCAAACCAGCTCATGTTCCTACAGATACTTTAATACATAATATACCCCGCACTTGACAAGTACATGTGCCAAAAACCCACACCAGGATAACCTGTTTTTTTTTTTAATGCTGACTTCACCAGTTGAACATAGATCCCCCACATGCTGGTCTGAAACTTATTCATCGTCATGGAAGAGCTGAAGTGAATATGGGTATAGCAGACCACGGCCCAGTGAGACAAATTACTGTGACTTCTGAACAGGATTCAAGAGACCAGAAGTAGACAAAGAGTGCTTTGTAAGTCTAGCATCAAATTTCAGCTTCAGCTTGTCCCCAGCCCTCACTTGCATATGAGTTAGATATTTCTTTAAAAGTCATCACTATCTAATTACTAGTGATGCTCACCTTAAACCAGGTGCCCCAGTTGGTTAAGCGTCTGACTCCTGATTTTGGCTCCGGTCATGAGCTCAGGGTTCAGAGACGGAGCCCCACAGGGGGCACTGTGCTGGGCACGGAGCCTGCTTGAGATTCTCTCTCGTCCTCTGCTCCTGCCCAACCCACTCTCTCCCCCGTCTCTAATAAATAAATAAAATCAGATTCAGCACTATCTGTGTCTTGAGGCTTCCTAATTTCCTTTGGTCACGTGTGTTCTAAAAGCATCATGATGAAAGGATCAAAGAGTCTAGAGATTAGCTGTGATGACCTTGGCTAAGAGAATTAACCTCTATAGGGTGGTTTCTTCATTCATTGATACAAGATACAGGAACACTGTGCTTAAGGTTGGTTTCAGGTCTAAACATCTGATTATAGGATTTCAGAGACTGAAATTCTACCCATTTCCATTTAGATATGCACATTGAACACCACAGAAAATATGGTAAGAAATGAGGAATAGGAACAAATGTGACCTTATAAAAAGCTTTCTGGGAGGTGGCCTAACAAGAGGCTCAGAAATTGTTTTAAACTATATCTATAACATACTGTGCTCATAAGCACTATATAAATCTAGGCTAGTTAACATTCATTTTTCAAGCACTCATCTTTATTTGCTTGAAAGCAATACTTTTTAAAAAATATTTTATTTGTTTATTTAACAGAGAGGGGGGATCACAAGTAGGCAGAGAGAAAGGTGGAGTGGGGGAAAGCAGGCTCCCTGCTGAGCAGAGAGCCCGACGCAGGGCTCGATCCCAGGACCCTGGGATGACCACCCGAGCCGAAGGCAGAGGCCCAACCCACCGAGCCACCCAGGCGCCCCTGCTTGAAAGCAATACTTATTTTTCAAAACCAAGACCTGTCCTTTGCATGTATTTGAAATCTATCCAAAAAAGTTTACCAACCATAAAAAGAAGTTAAATTTCTGACATTGAACTGTGATATATATGTGTAATACTAATATCTTCCCTTCTACAAATACACACTGGTATTATTGGTATATATACTTCAGTTATTGAAATAATTCCCTAAAAGATCAAGTCATAAGGCAGACATGTCAAGAAATTATACTTATTCAGAAGTTATAAAAGGGATAATCAGCTTCAGCTATGATCTATGGAACACACCTACCACAGCCCTGCTGGTGAAACCGACCTAAGGGCAAAAACAATTCTATGATCACTTCAAATTAGTAGGATTATTCACCTCCTGAGAAGATCATACACACATTACAAAAGTGGATCCCAGTTCAAGGTAAACACACAGAGAATTATGAAAAAAAAAATGCTACTTCTAAAGGAGCATGTAACAATCTCCTTTTCTTTCTTGGGCTTTAGAATGCCCCTACTCCAAAGGAAAAAAAAAAAAAAAAAAGAATTCAGGTAGCTCATGGTAGGCAATTTTCACAAAACTTGGACAGCGAGCTAATGCCTTTTTTTCACATGTCCTTACAGTTCGCAAAAGTTCAAATTATTTAATTGCCTCATCATAGACTGCCTCACATATAGATTTGGTTATTCAATACTTGTGAGTGGTAGATGATTGCCAGCTACTAAAAATTTTTAAAGGAGGGTTAATGCAGTGGTTCTTAGTGGGTGATTTTATAGCCACCTAGATACCTGGCACTGTCTGGAGCCGTTCTTGGTTGTCCCAGGCTGAGGAAGGGAAGTGCTACTGGCACTTAGTGAGCAGAGGGGCTAGGGACGCTGCTAAACACAGGCCAGCCCCCACGAAGGAGAAAATGTCAACAGTGCCCACAGTTCAGAAACTGTGGGTTAACTGAATAGTATTAGGACATGAAAACTTGTGTTAATGCAGCAGGCACAGCACTCTTTTTTGTGGATACAAAGAGTAAGACAAAAACATGAGTTCTGGAGTCTCAGATACCTGAGTTCTATTCTCAGCCCCATCATTTACTAATAATGCAATCCTGGCCAAACAGCCTAACTTTCCTGTTGCAAAACAAGAGCTAGGTCCACTTCCCTCAGTTACTGTGAGGATCACAGGAGACAGTACACACTAAGTGGCTACCATCAGTACCCAGCAATGAACAGACGTGTAACTCAAAACAGAGAGGGAAACTCACAATCTGGAAGAGCCTAAAGACTCAATGTAATATAATATATCCCGCCTTTTTAAAAAAATATTTTATTTACTTGACACATAGAGAGAGAGACAGCGAGAGAGGGAACACAAGCAGAGGGAATGGGAGAGAGAGAGGCAGGCTCCCTGCTCTGCTCTGCAGGAAGCCCGATGCGGGGCTCCATCCCAGGACCCTGGGATCATGACCTGAGCCAAAGGCAGAAGCTTAACTGACTGAGCCACTCAGGAGCCCCTGTAATGTAATATCCTGAGTGGGACCGTGGAACAGAAAACAAACATTAGGCAAAATTTAAGGAAATCTGAGTAAAGTATGGACTTCAGTTAATAATTATATGTTAAGGGGCGACTGGGTAGCTCAGTGGGTTATGCCTCTGCCTTCGGCTCCGGTCATGATCTCAGGGTCCTGGGATCGAGCCCCACATCGGGCTCTCTGCTCAGCAGGGAGCCTGCTTCCTCCTCTCTCTCTGCCTGCCTCTCTGCCTACTTGTGATCTCTCTGTCAAATAAATAAATAAAATCTTAAAAAAAATAATTATGTGTTAACACTGGCTCATTAATTGTGACAAATATACTATACAAAGATAAAATGTTAATAGTAGGGACGCCTGGGTGGCTCAGTTGGTTAAGCAGCTGCCTTCGGCTCAGGTCATGATCCCAGCGTCCTGGGATCGAGTCCCACATCAGGCTCCTTGCCCGGCAGGGAGCCTGCTTCTCCCTCTGCCTCTGCCTGCCACTCTGTCTGCCTGTGCTCGCTCGCTCTCTAACCAATAAATAAATAAAATCTTAAAAAAAAATTTTTCATTAAAAAAAATGTTAATAGTAAGGAAAAAATGAGTAAAGGGCACATGGGAACTCTATATACCAACTTCATGACTTTTCTGTAAATCTAAATCTATTCTAAAAGTTTATTTAAAAAGTAAAAAGAAAAGGCAATTTATCTTACTTCTTCCCTCCTCTGAACTAAGGGGACAGAGTCTCTACTTTCAGAGTTTATCCTTTAACTATTCATACCACCTGAGGATGTCAAGCTTTAAACAGAATTCAATAAATAAAGGCTGCCAGCAGATAAGACAAGATGTGTCACATACCAGAGGATTTAACTCTTCATCAGAAAATAATATATGGGGACGCCTGGGTGGCTCAGTTGGTTAAGCGGCTGCCTTCAGCTCAGGTCATGATCCCAAGGCCTGAGATCGAGTCCCACATCGGGCTCCTTGCTCGGCAGGGAGCCTGCTTCTCCCTCTGCCTACCACTCTGTCTGCCTGTGTTCATGCTCTCTCTCTAACAAATAAATAAATAAAATCTTTAAAAAAAAAAAAAAAGAAAGAAAGAAAGAAAATAATATATGAATCCTAAGTCATTTAGTGGCTCAGCCGGTTGAGGGTCTGCCTTCAGCTCCATTCGTGATCCCGGGGTCCTGGGATAGGCCCCAAGTTGGTCTCCCTGCTGAGCAGGAGGCCTGCTTCTCTCACTCCCTGTGCTCCTCCCCCCATTCATGCTCGCCTCTCGCGCTCTCTCTCTCAAATACATTTTTTTTTAAAAATCCTAAGTCATTTAGGATTAAGGAGAATTTTAAGAATTTTTTTTCAAGAGATCTTAAAACGTTACTCACAGAACTGCCAAGACAAAAGAAAAGAACTAATCCACTAGACATTAACCGAAACCTTATGACAAGAGATAAACGTAGAGAACTGAGATTTGGGTGTTAAAATAGGCAGCTATGACTGAATGGGAAAAACCTGCTAGACACTGATACCAATATGCAATGCTTTTACTGTATATTGGTTTTGGTAGTCCAAAGTTTGTTTTCCTCTTGTGTGGTATTAGAGATGTCAGGCTAAACCTGAGACTGCCTCTAAGAAGAAGGCTGCAAGTAGGTAAAGGATGTAAAAGAAATATTTTCTAATAAGAACAATTTGAAAACAGGCTAATAGAAGTATCCACAAAAGTAGGCACTGGCCCCTACTTTAATTCAGACAGATTAATGAGACAGCATATGGGAAGTACTTTGAGCTCCCTGGAAAAGTGATACTAGGTGAATTCAAAGAATTAGGTTACAGTATGAAGGATAACAGGATAACACACCACTTTCTTGTCTATATTGAAAGGCAAATATCTTCAAAGTACGTGCTGATGGCTAGCTTATAGCATTCATTTCTTCTGCCTACATAAATCAAGTCCCCTGGTCACTGCAGCCCCTTTAGGTGTGGAAAGAGTAACTATTCGGTAGAGAACAAAGAGTACAAAGCTGCTTGCAGCACAGAGAGCCAGTAGCAAGGAACCAAGAAGCACAGGCTCCTATTACTGTGCTCCCTGGGACTGTGACAGGGAACTAAAGGGTGGAAGAGGGATTAACAAATGCTAACAGGTAGGGTTCCAACTCTAGCAAGCAAAACAAATGAGAAAAGGCAGTGGGCCCTTTTCTGCCCACTGCACCTGCCAGGCAGGAAACTGGTCTTTTCCTTGGGTTTAGATCTGCTTACCAGCACCTCAGCTCTTCCCTTGGAGAGTCGCCTACTTAATTTTGAATATATACATACTCCCTTATGCCATCTAAGAACCTGTTCACAAATGCCCAAAGCTCAGAACTGGTATTTCAGCTGTTAGAGAAGACAGGGTGCTACGGTTCTAATCACTTAAAAGTTGGCAATTGCTTTCACTCAGAAAGTAAACCTAAAGATTTCCCAAGACTGTTTCCAATTTTGAATTCTCAAACGATGAATGAATCCCTTCCCTCACAATGTAAAACAAAGAGAAATTCTGAATGTAGCCATCATATGCTTATCTGAATCCTTTAAATTGGTGGAGAAAAGGTCAATATTATGATTGTTTCAAGAAAAGTAGCTCTCAATCACAATTTATTGGCATTTTGAAGATTAAAAGGAGCACTAGTAATTGTAAGTCGACACAAGACTAGAACCATTGAGATGCACCCAAAGGACCCAAGTCAATTCACTGACTATTGTCATCTTGAGGAAGGAGTCAATTTCACTAGTTGGTATTTTCCAAAGGAAACGTTTTTGCCTGATAGGGAACCTGTAACACCCCACACAGCAGATACAGAAAGGGGGAAAGTTGTATCTGCTCTAGAAATGGAGGGGGGGGCTGTGTTGTGTGAATATCTTTATTTACTGAGCTGTAATATGCTAGGATCAGAATTTTAGAACTGGTTATCCATTCTGTTCATTTGTTTGGATATTCAAAGAAAGCGGAAGGCTAAGCAAGCTGTCCCCAAAGATATGATTAAGCTGGTGGCAGAATTCACCAACGTCTCTCCTAATGTCATATAACCATTAAAAAAAAAA
>ML105647.1:3240-24745 GCA_003697995.1 Taxidea taxus jeffersonii | reverse complement strand
TTTTCCCGAGTCACATACAGTTGTCACAAGGAAAAAATGAATGATCGACAGTGGCCAGTAGGGAGAAGGGGAAATGTCCATTGAGTGGGCAACCTTTGGGCAACTCGGGTCCCCAGAGTGTCTCCTGCCCTGGTCTTGCCTGCCTGCATTCAGTTCCCAACAGAATCTCCCAAACTCCAGGAATTCTTAGACCACCTGCGTGCTGTTGCCAAATCCAAGCCCCGCCACACTGTTATTTCCCTAATGCTTTAAATCTGTGTTCTTTCTGAAGTTACTTATTTTAAAGGAAACTTCCTTAATTGGAAATGTATCACTTGCCGTAGATGAGAGGAAAGCTTGAATATAAATGTGGAGAACACAGAACAGTGGTACTGAATTCCGGCTAAGGCCTGTTTGCCTGCAAGACCCTGAGCCTGAGGGGTGCTGCGCCCTCTTTTTGTTAAAGACATATTAGCATCAAACTGAGACTTTCTCCTTAACTTCATCAGAAAGGCTGAGAAATAACTGAGAGCGGGATACGTGTGGTTATCGTTTTATGCCCTTGTTACATCCCCAGCAAAACGAAATAGTTCAGTGCCCTGGGGAAAGCAGGCTTATGGTAGACCCCCTCATCGTATGGCCTAGTGACCCCCACCGACAAAGAAGATAGGGTTAGTCTCACTCATGTTTCTGAACCTGTCATCTCTTAAAGATCATTGCTTTCTAAGAACTCACAGGCCACGTCTCAACAACTGGTTCTGGGATTTGGTCCAGGATAGACTTTAAGCTTTCTTACCGGGGCACCTGAGTGGCTCAGTGGGTTAAAGCCTCTGCCTTCGGCTCAGGTGGTGATCCCAGGGTCCTGGGATCGAACCCCGTATCGGGCTCTCTGCTCTGCAGGGAGACTGCTTCCCTTCCTCTCTCTGCCTCCATCTCTGCCTACTTGTGATCTGTCTGTCAAATAAATAAATAAAATCTTTAAAAAAAAAAAAAGAAAAAAAGCTTTCTTACCTGTGGTTTGTGAATTCACCATTTTTCCTTTTCTTCGCTTTGATCTTTTTTCCCCTTTTTAAAGGTCAGACTAGCATTTGCCTGTTTCCCTGCTAACAGCATCTCTTCTCTGTGATCCCTGAAAGCATACAGACTGTAATCTAGCAACTTTAGGTGAGCTGATTAGGCTTGCTCTTATACGATGGGACTTTAAGGGGGAAGGCATTGGTGTTGGAACCCCATGGCAGAAGAAGGCCCTCCTCCTTAGGCACAGTCCCAAAGCTCAACGAGAAGCAAACTAGATGAGCAAAGGCCCGGGAAGTCGGACTGGCCCTAGAGTTCCAGGCCGTGGTCCGGGCAGCCGAGGCACCTGCCCAAGAGGGGATGGAACGGAGCCTGCAGCTTGAAGGTACAGAGCCAGGGATTGGAATCTGGCTGTTTGAGAGCTAGAAGGAAGCTCCCACCTAATCCCTTCCCAGGAGGAAACACAAACTCAAGAAGTTAAGTGGCTTACCTGAAAGTCTCCCTGGCAGAAAGTAGTGGCAGAGCTAAGATTCGGACCCGGGGCTCTTTCTTTTCATTGTCTGAAGTCTCATGCCCTTCAGCCCGGGGTTAAAGTTTGTCTGGGGTCACGGGCCCACCTCTCTCCCCTTCCTCCGGTCTTCTTCTCCTCTCCTCCCTTGTCACTGTTACCCCTTTGTCCTCACTTTCTCCACCAAGTTCCTGAGGACAGAGCAGCACTTCTGAGCCTTCTTTTGTTTCCTGGGCCTCCTAGGGTTTCTGTCAAAGCTGCCAGAGGATGTTCTTGGTGGTATGGTCAAACCTTTGTGCCCCATGGACCTCTCCTTCATGTAATGCTGGTGCTTATAGGCTTCCCTTATGACAGGGGAGACAGGAAGGAAAGCCCAAAAAAGTACAGGAGGGAGCACTTCTTTCTCTGCTCCCCTGCCTCCTCCCATAAAGGTTCTAGCTGCCAAGTGTGGTGGAGTCTGAGGTCTGCATTTTTCTTCTTTCCTGTTCTTTTCTAGACATCAGAGAACACAAGAGGTGGCAGCTCTTGGTTGGGGAGGGATCAGCGCACAAGCCCTGAGTTAGAGCCGGCAGTGGTTTGTGTGTGTGTATATGTGTGTTTTAATTTAGGAAACCCTGTTGAGAAAGACAGCCTGACCCTAGCTGACTACTTCCGCAGAATTTCTTCTGGAGCTGTTAGTCATGTGCACGTTTGCACGTTGCGTGTGTCTGGTGGGCACGCTCGTATGTGTGTGCTGCCATCCCCTCCCCCCACCCCAAGCAGGCCTCCTACATAATGCCTCAACTGAGAAGCTTTCCTTAATGGTTTGAAACACAAATGTTATTGTCTTTGAGCTAAGTGGTTCAATTAGCACTGATTGGAAAGTGTGGGATGAACTGGGAAACATGCAGCCTGTTTGTTAACAGCCTCGGGAATCATCAGAGGGAAAGGAGGGAGGGAAGGTGTTGCCTCAGAAAACTGCTTCAGGGGGTGGCCTGGCCCACTGCATGGCTTCAGGGGAGAGCTGCCAGGACCAATTTTTGTTTTGGGCGCAGGAGAGCAGAAAGCTGTTAGGAGAGGGGGAGTGTCAGGTTCTCGGGCGATTTGGAGGGTACGTGGGCCGACCAGCTGCAAGCGATCCCGTTCTTCGAATAAGCAAGTCATCACTCTGCTGGGAGCTGCCTCCACCCCACGGTCTTAGGGCTGCTCAGTTGCCTGTAGTGGGGAATCCTTTCTCTGGTTTGCAGTACCTCCTTCCAGCAGTTCGCACGGGTGTCTGTCTTTTGGTCTCCCAGAGAACCCCTTCGGGGAAGCCAAGCAGGTTTGCCGAGCCTTTTGGAGCTTAGAAGCAACCTCAGAGATCTTGGCCCTGTAGTCATTCCTGGGAGTAGATGTGGGGTGGACCTTCACCCCTGAGGATCTGCTCCCTCTCCAGTCTTTTTTTTGGCCACCACAAGAGGAGCCAGTCCAGCCATCATTTCAGCCCCCAGGATTGATCACTCTTCCCTTTCCATCCAGGTCTTTTACCTAAAGTACTGTGGAGAGCTCGGTGATTGATCTGTTGTTCTGTCCTGACTCCCAGAAGGTTTCCTCTTTCCACTCTGGGTAAAAGAACAAGGCCCGGCTCCCCCCTGCTTTTATCCCCCCACCCTCACTCACACACCCCCACCCCCCCAGCTGCCTCCCAAGGCCTCCCAAGGAGGACCACTTTCTTGTTAGGTGCCACCCTGACACAGGGCCCGGCACTTACCCTCTTCCTTCTCTCTCCTCACGGGCCCATGGTGGTTCTAACTGCCCCACCACCTCTCAACTTACGGGTGAGAGTGGAAGACTTCAGGGGCTTCACGTGTAACAACCCGTCTGTGCGGCAGGATGGCGGGATGCTTAGCACTGGGGACTTAGGAATCGGACTCACTTTTCAGTTCCGGTCTGTCGCTCACTGGCTGCATGGCCTTAGACCCGACGCACTGAACCTCTTTAACCTTCAGTTTCCTTGTGAAACGAGGATATTATTAGTAAGTACAGTTAGGAGAAGATAGCACCCAGAGAGCTCAAGGTGGAGGAAGGGAGAGAATGTGAGGTCATGGAGCAGCAGGTCTCTGGTGGGGATGTGAAGAGGAAAGGTTTCCCAGGGAACTGCATTCTGTAGCAAGAACTAAGCTCGGGGACACCCTCTGCCCCCGGCAGGTGGCCTCAAGGACCAAAGTCCCATTCACTTTTTATAAAGGGGCTGAGCCAGGTGCATTCATGTGTGTGTGTGTGTGTGTGTGTGTGTGTGTGTGTAAGGGGAATTAACAGAAGGAAATGTTTACCCAGTTCACCTTCTTCTTTCTCTTTTTTTCTTTTTGGCATGTGGAAAATTCTTGTTTGAATACCCCTATGAGGATAAAGAATTTCTGCAAAAACCACTGTTTTCTGGTGACCTTAGCCCCATTTATATATCATTTATAGACAGATTGAGTCAGTGTGACCCAGCAGGTCCTGAAGAGTCTCCACACCTAATCATTCCCCTGCTGAACCCCTTCCCCAAACAACCCTTGCCCCTAGAGCCTACACTCTCACACAAAGGAAAGAAAGCTTCTGTAAGTTTTGCCTTCACTGGCTTGAGCAATTCAGTTACTGTGCTGTATTAAGGAGATCACTGGTGTCAAACCTTCCACACACAAGACCTTACTACTGTGTAAAATCTGGGGGATTGGGCCCCTAACAAGTCCCACATGCCTTTGGGATGTCCAGGGGCTTTGCCATCAGAGCAGTCTATAAAGAAAGCCTACTTTGGCCTCAGGTTCCTAGCTGATTTTTTTTTTCTTGGTCCTCCCTCACACCATTTTCCCCTGGTGTTTGGGCCCAAATCCCTCTTCCATTTTTCATGTCGCCCGCAAATCCACTTTCTGTGTTGCTGCCAAGATCCTTCTCTGCATTCCCACAGCCATCTACCTGTGACCCAGCCAGACTTCCTCAGAGAGTTTCTATAATTACTTGAGAGAACCATTGTTCCAAGAAGATAGGCAGAGCTGCCGAGATGAGGGGCTCTGGGAGAGGACAGAGCCAAGTCAGTCCTCCTGGGCAGATGAAGAGCGTCATTTCCTAGGTATCTCTTAAGTCCTTTTCTGCCTGGTCTCCATTTTTAACATAGACTCTTACCCCCATATCCATCTGCGAGTTCATGTAAATGGCAGTAGCCTTGCTTTTCTGGAAGCCTTGAATCCAGTAAATATGCAGGGAAAAGGGTCTGGGTTTCTAGAGGGTAGATAGAATGCAGAGCCTGTCCTTCTCTGTTTGTGTCCTACCTCAGGAGCTCCCCACCGACTCCCACCTGAGGGTTTATCTTCTTGAAAGCACTCACCAGATCCTTACACATCGGCATCTTGGAACCCCGGGACAAGTTTAAGTTTCTGCCCGTGGGTCTGTCTGCCCTTTCTAAAACTTGGGCAGAGGCCCAGAAAACATGCTTATCACATTTGAGATAATCAAGACTGTGTTCTTTAGAACAGAAAATCAAGGTTCAAAATTTCTTACAAGTATGAAGAGAGATGGGCTGCAACTTACAACGTGAAATGTAATTTACCAGTTGTGACAAATGCCAAGTCCTGTGTTTAAGTTCAAAAAAATCAGTTACACAATTACAAGATGAAGGTGACCTAGCTTGATGGCAGTTCATCTGAAAATTACCCCAGGGGGTTTTGTTTACTACAAAGTGTACACTAACAGCAGTGTGAAGTGACTGATGAAAAATGCATTAATACAGAAATAGTATAGATCGAAGGAGACAATTATTCTGCTTTGCTTAAGCAGCATCTGGGATGTTGTGTTCAGCTCTGAGCTTTGCATGTCTAGAGAGTTCTTAATAGACAGCATTTCCGGGAAAGGACTGGATGGTGCAGTATATGGGATCCAGGTTCAAGGAGTCACGGAAGATGAAAAGAGAGGACAGTGAATATGAATGGTTGTTTCACAGAGGCAGGCAGGGGAACAGGCACTTTTTGTAGACTTGCTATTGCAAAGCACCGTGTTAGTCACTCATAAATGTGTCTTTTCTCATGTAATTCTCAAAGCAGTCTTCAGAGCTAAGAGGAATTTGGGTTCAGAGAATTGTATTCCCCGGGTAAATAAGAAAAGGGGATCAGATTTGTTCCAGATTGCTCCATACTACAAAACTTACACCAACAGAAGGAAGTACAGGTAGGTGGGTTTCAACTTGAAAGAGGATTTTCTAAAGCAGAATGGACTCTTCTTAAAGCAGAGCGCTCCCTGGGATGGAATATTTCGGTAGAAGCTGATCATCTCCCTGAGGTGTGAGGAGGACATCCATCCGTGTTGGGGATGACCATGATGACCTTTGGTTCGGATAGCATGTTCTGGAATTCCCTCGGGCTTTCCGAGGGCAGCATCAGGCACAGGAGAGCTGCTTGGCAGGGGCGGGGCAAGCCGAGAACGGCCAGCGCCCCTCCTGCCCAGGCTCACGGATGGCAGGCTGTTTATGCCAGCCTTTGCCCAGTGCCCCTCTCTGCTAGTCCCAGTACCCCAGATAGGCTCTCTTCGAGGCAGCCTGTCTCTCAGGGCTGGATCTGGCCCTCCTCCCCTTTCTCACTCCATTGCCACAGCTTGTCTTCCCACCCAGGAATGGGCATATTGAGGAGGCTCCATCCGATTTCCTGTTCGCTGTCTGTGGAGCCTCCTTTGGACAGCGTCCAGCGAGGGGAGAATCAGCAGCCTGGCCCCAGACAGAACTGCTTCCCGAGCCGGGTATGAGGGGGAGGCCTGCGTGAGTGTCTGCATGCTTACGCTGCAGCCTGATCGATGCCTGTCAGAGCTCGGCATCAGAGTGACAGCCGCGTGCCGGGCTGTTTGCTGAACACAACTCGTCCGTCAAGAGAAATCAGACGAAATCCATCTCCTTGTCCAAAGCCTGGCCCGATGGGCTGTGTCTAGGATGCCAGTCTTACATTCCACCCAACTTTGTGCCCTGAAAATCATTTCCCCTGGGATTTCAGTGTTGCACTGATGGGCCTCCTGGGGCAGGAGAATCACAGCCAAGAAAATACCGTGCCCATACCAATCCCAGCCCCTGCCCATTAGGGACTTGCAGTTTAGAGCTCACGGCAGGCATCACACATATATGTGGTTCTCTCGGATCAACTGGTATAGAATAGAGCATAAATAAAATGGACTTGATGTAAAATTTTGCAGATGTATTTTGAGTAGGGCATGGCCAGATGGCCTGGTGTGTTGTATACAACTGGTAGAGAAGGGTCTCTTTAGAAGGTCTCATTAGAGCAGCAATTATGAGGTTTTAAGGCTTTCAAATTGACAGGGACAAGTGTTGGCAAAGGTTCTGTGTTTGTAAACCATTTGGGGCTGCGAGAATCTCTGTCACCCTGTATCTTGGCTGGAAGCCAGCCAGCTGCTTCTCTTTGCTCTCCTTAAAGCCTCTTTTATCCCATACAAGGCTCTACCTGAACCTTCCCGAAGACCCTCTCTAACTCTCAGCCACTCCAGCACTCCCATTGCCCCAGGCTGCTGGCTCTTAGGTAAGGAACTCTGCTGTTGCCCACCTCTGGCTCTGGCCATGCCCACTAATTCTCTCCCCTTTGCCTGCCCTCCCAATCAGGGGTCTGAATGACTTGCCGGTGTCATAGACAAATGTCACAGGAGGCCAGTCACTTTGGAAGGTAATATTTTTCTCCCACTAGCTAGAAGACTGGAACGGAAAATTGTTCAGAAGATAGAAGTGGGATGTCTGGATGGTGAGGGGAAGAGGTCAGCCTAGGAGCAGGAGGGTGGACCATAGCAGCCGAAAAAATGAGGTGTTTTTGCGGGGTGGGGGTGTTGTAAAATCAGCAAGCAGAGGGTGGGGATCCTGGATGAATGGGTCACTAGGGAGAAGCCCGAGTTTCGGAGTGGCCCCTTGCTGCTGCCGCTGCTGCTGGTGATCTTCAAAGGGCCTTTCAGACTTGAAGAATTCTCTGACGTTGCTCCTTGGGGTATAGGGGTGCCTGAGGTAGTCAGCCCCCTGCTTGGGCCCCCTCGCCCCACGCTGCCCTACTTGAGCAAGTGTAGCTCTCCCCTCCACCCCAGGCCTGTGGAGCGCGGCAGTCACAGCTTTATTACCCACGCACAGCAACTGCTCTGCAATAAAATAAAATAAACCACGGTAATGGGAATGACTGGTGCAGAGGGCGACCCCCCAGAGAGCTGGGCCTGCTGCTGCCCCTCTTCTCTGCACCAGTGATCACCATTAAGGCTGCCGTCAGTAAGTCATCTGCAGTCCCCTAGGCCTCCTTTCCAGGGCTGAGTGAGTGACCCCATGCAGTGGCCAGTCGTGGGAGCAACGGCAGCATGAACACAAGCAGCCTCGTTCAGCACTCCGCAGACTTCTGGCCTCGGGTCCTTGTCCATTGCCCTCTCAGGGCAGCAAGACAGGGAATTTCAACGAAGGCAGACCAGGGTAAGCAGGAAAGGACTTTTGCCCTAAGGTGACCCCAAGACAAGCCATCTTAGTACCATCTCTGCTGTCCTATCCCTGGCATAAGTGCCTGGGAACCCAGAACTAGCTGCAGGATGGGGAGTCGTGGGCCTATAAGTGCCCCAAGGGAGGTGAGGGGGAGGCACAAGCACCTGGCTGACCGCCCGCCCCAGGTCCCCACCTCACACATACGTCATTCTGCCCAGAGCTTTTTAGGCCTTTCACGGAGGTTGGCACGTAGCAGTGGTTCAAAGTCTCCAATAATTTTCATTTTGTCACGTGGCACGTCTGGCCCTTTGACCAGAGAGCTTTTAAATTCCTCCCCAGCCCTTTCTGCTCCCTGGCTCCCTGGCTCCTCCGTCCCTGGCTGGATCCAGACTTGTTGATGAGCCTCAGCTTTCCCCCCACACACGAGCCACTAAATCTTGCCTGCCTGCCTCCCGACCCACCATCATTTCCCAAGCTCACCTACGCCCATGAATGCTTAATTTAAAACTTCTGCTGCCATGCAGCACTTTGTAATTCTGAGGCCGCTTTCAACAGAAGAAACAAAAATGGGCTGATGAATGTACTCAGAAAGGTGAGCAGAAAACCACCCAGCATCTCTGTGATGTGGGGAAAGGCTTTTCCTTAACCATTTAGTTTAATATGATGGATATCTGCAGTGTCGAGTAATCCTAATAGGATGGATATCTGCCTGATCTATTGGCCTGCAGGGTGGTTATGAGTTTTAAATTTCCTCATCTCCACAGCAATAAATTCTCTGGGCTTTTCAATTATAAACTTAGTTTTCAGTGGGGCAGTGGGAAGGATTTTGTATTGGTCAAAGGATTAGAAAGGCAGATCCAGTTGGGGCTGGGAAGCAGCATGTGTGCTGGGTTTGGCTCACCTGCTCACCTTCACCTTCACCCCCGGGGCTTCCCCGGGCATATCTGTGGACCGCAATGTCACTTGTCCTTATCAGCTCAGTGTGGCAGGTGTTGCCACCACAGGGATCTACAGGAGCCCCTCTGTGGCATTCGCACTGCAACCTACTGACCTCATGACGAGGGCATGACCCTGCCTGACCACCTCCCGATGCAGGCCCGAGGGGAGGGCTTGCAGCCCGCGGCTCTCCCAGGCAGACCAGGAGGTGACGATGAGTTCCCAGGGCCCGGCTCATGCTGAGCGGCCAAGGGAGAGTAGCTGCAACGACTCCCAGAGGGTAATGAGCCCAGAACACTGCTACCTGGAGTACTCAGTGTGGGGTCATTGGGGAAACGAGCTCAGGCTAATCTGTGCAGAGGGGAATCAAGGCTTTCTTGATGGCTTTCTTCCTTTATACTGACACGTATCACCTCTTGGCCCACAAGTAGAGCGTCCAGAGCCAGCAGGAAGACCAATGACTTTCCACAGGTCCACTTCCTGGCCTTAGTCGGCATTCCTTTGTCCCCCACTCCCAGCCCCTAAGGGCCTCCCACTCCCTGGGTGAGAGCTTCAGAAAACTCTTAAGACACCTAGGAGTGTGATTCCCCTGGACGTCAGCAAGTCGTTCTGCCCACTGGGTAGTGACAAGAGCCAGGCTCCACCATTAGGCAGGACTGTGTTCAAATTCTGTCTCCTCTACTTACCAGATGTAAGTTCTTCAGCCTCTCTGAGCCTCTGTTTCCTTATCAGTGAACTGAGACTAAAAACAACCCTGTCATAAAAAGGCTCCGTGCATGTCGCAGAACCTCATTCATTGTGTGGTACACAGCAAGTACTCAGTAAATGTTAATTCCCTTCCCCCTTCCCTATAGTGAGGAGCTGCTGGTCTTCCCTTCAGATGTGGAAGTGGGAACCACAGAACCTTCTTGCCCGGAGTGTCCATGGCCCACCCCGTTCCTAGCCTGGCTGTCTGACAGAGCTCGTGTTCAGGGCAATAACTAGAAGGGGATAGCCATAGCGCGGTGGGTCCTCAGAGTGGGCCTCTGCCCCAGATACTGTGTGCCAGGGACTGTGTCGGGACCAGTGATAAAAGAAAGGCCATGTTTCTCTGAGATTATCTTCTTTCCATGTTGTTTGGATCAAACATGCTTAAAAGTGAAGACACATCAGTGGATAAGTGCCAGTGATTAGCATGTAGGTTTTCTTTTCATTCAGTTCATTTAACAAACACGTACTGACCTTCAACCGTGTGTCAGGTGCCACGCTAGGAGTTAGGACCACTAAAATGTAGTACTTTGTGACGATGTTTTCTGCCATTAAGGTGCTGGCTGGCAGGCTCAAGAGCTCATCAAGAACCAGAGCACAGAGTGATACTTGCTCTGGGACTCCCAGAATTCCCATGGAGCACAACAAAGAGGTTGGGAAAGAAGGCTTCCCAGAGCCAATACTGCTTAGGCCGAGTTTTTAAGGATGAGTAGGCATCAGCCAGACTGATGGGTAGAAGGACGTGCTTTGCAGAGAGAGACACTAATGCATCAGTTAGAAATTACATTCAATTGCTAATATAGTTCAGAAACAGCAATTGCTTAAGCAAGATTAAAGTTTACTTCTTTCTCAGGGCACCTGGGTGGCTCAGTGGTTAAGCGTCTGCCTTCGGCTCAGGTCATGATCACGGGGTCCTGGGATCTAGCCCCATGTCACACTCCCTGCTCAGCGAGGAGCCTGCTTCTCCCTCTCCCTCTGCTCCTCCCTCTCCCTCTGCTCCTCCCCCTGCTTGTACTCTCTCTCTGTCAAATCTTTTTTAAAAGTTAAAAAACAAAAAATAAAGTTTACTTTTTTCTCATGAAAAAAAAGTCCAGAGATAAACAGTCCTGATCCAGTACAGTGATTCTCGGTGTCAACCCAGATAGAAGTCCCTTCATCCTACGTAGCTCTTAGCACACATGGATTCCATCCTCATGGTCAGGGTGCCCTTGGAGCTCCACCCACTCACACCCGCCCTCCAGTCAGGACACCAGAAGAAAAGGGAAAACCCCCTGTGTCAAATGCTCTCAGAAGTCCCATCAAAAATTTCAGCTAAATCTCAGTGGTGTGCCTAGTGAGGATGGTCTTTACCTCCCCACACCAACACCTGGGCTAAAAGGTTGCTGAGAAGGAAAAACTGGATTGTGACTTCACATTTCAATACCTGTTCAGGAAGCACCTAGCTCTGTCTTCCTGAATCTGCAAGTCCACATCATTGGTGTAAGAGGGGTGAGGAGTGGTAGGACATGAGATTAGAGAAGCAAATCCACGTTTCCCTCTTGGTATGAAAGCTCTGTTGTTCAGCCGAACAGGGCAGCTGCCAGAGCTCAGGCCAGGCTGGTCAGGTGGCATCTGCCAGGGCACCAGGGCTTAGCTCCTCCAGTTCAGACCCCTCCCTCTCGAAGGAGGGTGCCCTGGTGGTTCTAGAATAAACACAGGCCTTGTGCACTGCCAAGGCTAGGCCCAGGCAAACTGGACTGTACATTAGCCGAAGGCCAAGCAGAGTTTGGTCAGTCTGTGACCTAGGCGTACTCCCCGTACATTTCTGCTCTCCTCGTCAACACTGAACCCAGTAAGAAGCGCCAGCAGGATATTGAGTGCTTATGACATGCCAGACATTGTTCTGAAAGTTTTGTGTATAACAGCTCATTAAAACCTCACATTTTCCTTAGGGGGGTAGTTAGTTTTATTGCTCCTGTGTTAAAGTTTGGAACTGAACCATAAACTTAAGAAGAACTCACCCAGGTTACTAAACAGCAGAGGCCAAATCTGAAACCAGTTAGTCTGGCGCCAGAATTCTCCCTGGTAACCATCATGCAGTCTGCTGATCCATGCAGCCCCCCAGATAGGGAGGAAATGTCGGAACTGAGGCAGGCAGATGAAGGTAGGACCAGGCACAAAAAGCCTAGCCCATCTGTTATTCAGGGAACAAGTGAAACTCATGCTAACAGACCAAGCCTGGTAAAGGCTTTTCACCTCTTTTGAGTCCCTTGTCTCCTCCCCTCTTTGCATTCTCACTCCAGTCAGCATGATCTGTGAACAAGCTATGCTTTGCCTTTCTGTTCATTCTCATTCCTGCCTCCCAGCCACTGTCACTGTAACAGGACTTCCAGGCATCTTGTTTAGGTTTCCATCCTTCCTGCCTTCCTCAGAATGTACAGAACCCACCCCCTGATCCATCTGTCCCAGATCTATATTAAGAAGGGGCTGGGGCGCCTGGGTGGCTCAGCAGTTGAGTATCTGACTCTTCATTTCGGCTTGGGGCATGGTCTCGAAGTCCTATGATCAAGCCCTGCAATGGGCTCCACGCTCAGTGCAGAGTCTGCCTGAGATGCTTTCCCTCTCCCTCTGCCTCTCCCTGCCCCCTCTCTCCTGCTCACACCCCCCCAAAGAAAGAAGGGAGGGATGGAGGATGGGTCTGGGCTCTGAACTGTCCCATCACCCTGTCCCTCAGGGTCACCCTCCTGAGTTCTTCTGAGCCATGCACAAGTCTTCCTGGCCTCTGCTCTCTCTGTCATCCTCTACCTCCCTCAGTATCTACTTGCACCTCTGCTGACCTCGGCTTCCCTTTTCATCCTAAAATTCTACCTCATGCCTGCTCTGACCCTACCAGTCACACGTTCTTTCCAAAGCATGACCCAAGCATGACCCAAAGCTCTATGCTAGAGCGTGTTTGCTCGGCCCCACCTGTGATGTCCCGGCCAGCCCCTCCCTGGACTGTCCAGCCCTCAGGGTCGGCGGTCTCCCATGAACCCCTCCAGTACCCACTGTCTGTACTACCAGTCCGTAGTCCTGTGTTTTACATGGCATTTTATCACTAGCAACAAATGTGGCTTCATCGTGTCTTCTCAACTTAATCTTAAGCTTTTTTTTTTTTTTTTTAAGATTTTATTCATTTATTTGACTGAGAGAGAGGTCACAAGGAGGCAGGTAGGTGGTGGGGGGAAGCAGGCTCCCTGCTGAGCAGAGAGCCCAATGCGGGGCTCGCATCAGGACCCTGAGACCATGACCCGAGCTGAAGGCAGAGGCTTAACCCACTGACTAACCCAGTCGCCCCAATGTTAAGCTTTTTGAAGACAGAAGTTTTTGTTTTGGGGGGTTGGTTGTTTTGTTTTGTTTTGTTTTGTTTTTGCCCATTTGCATCTATTGCAATGCCCGATGCAGTGCTTTTTTACTTAATAGATGCCAAATAGCTATTTCTTGGTTGGTTGATTATAGTAAGTCCTAGGTCTTGTTATATGTCCTTAATGATTTTTATATATTTCAGTTCCTTCAGTGTTTGTCTTTCCATTTTGAAGAATCCTAATCATTTCTAGATGTTCCCATCTCTTTAATCAGCTCAACTGGGCATCCCAGGTCCTTCTCCAGCCCTGTTGTATCTTTGCAGAGATACAAGGCCGAATCACAGTGATCTCCCCTTTCAGGGTACATTGTACTTTATCATAACTGTAACCTGCATTTTCTGCTGCTTGCCTGGCCCTTGGAAGCCATCTTTGTTAGGGAAGCTCTGGGCAGCAACCAGGAATATAGCCATGTAGAAGGCACTGCCCAGAAACAAGAGAGCCCTGACAAGCATAGTCGAGCCCAGGAGCCCAGGAGCCCCCTCCAGCAAGCACCTTCTAGCACTGCCTAGAATCCTGATGCTTGGGCCTATAATGTAGGGACTAAGGGTGCGTTCAAAAGAAACTGGGAACAGCCTCATTTGGAGGGCGTAACGTAAAAGCTAATGGATTAACAAGAACAGCCTAGTTGACTCAGGACATAACATAAGCACTAAAGATGGGAGTTGTCGGGAAGCCTTCCCCAGAAGACAAAAGTGGTGTGGGGGAGTTGCCCCCTGCAAACAGCTTCACACACACCTCTCAGCACTCCTGGGCAGAAACTTCCTGAAAGGGGGGGTTGCCTTAGCATTCCCTTACTGGTAAATGATCCGACATCTCCCTGAGTGTGCTCTGCACATCTGTGCCTCCCTTGGCAGCTCAGGGGCTGCAGGGCATCTGGCTTTTAGAACTGAGATGCGGGGTCTGGCAGCTCACTGAGTAAGCAGATCAGCGCACCGGGGGCCGGGGGAAAGAGGGAATGAGGTTGGCGAGAGGGGCGCAATGGTATACTTTGAGAAGGTGCATGGTGCTGAGTCTGTCCTCACAGCACTTCTCGTTCTTTCTGTCCTCCCTATAGCATCCCTGTGAGCACCTGCCTAAGATAGAGGATAGTGCTGGCCCCCCCCCTTTTCTTGGGTTGCTTCTGACCTGCCCACTGTCCATTTCCCTGCCCGCTGACTCCAGGCAGCAGCTCGGGCATCCTCAAATAGCGTTGAAAGAAATCAGGGGCCCCTGCATGGCTCTGTCGGTCGCGCATCCGACTCTTGATTTCAGCCCAGGGCCTGAGCTCAGGATCCTAGGAGAGAGCCTGGCATCAGACTCCATGCTTAGTGGGGAGTCTGCTTGAGATTTTCTGATTCTCTCTCTCCCTCTGCCCCCTCCTCACCGCAGGTGCATGCACGTTCGCTCTCTCTTTTGCACATTGCTTAAGTGATGTTTACACTGAGCATCAGGGTGGGGGTAGGAGTCTCCAAGTTTCTTTGTGAGGACACTGGCAGAAAGTTTCCCACAGGAAAAGCCACACGATAGCAGTTGCTGCCACCGAGCCATCTTCTATTAGAGGAGCCTTAAGCAGGCAGCGAGGCTCAGGCAAGAGTCAGGCTCACCGTGCTTCCTCCAAAATCAAAGGAATTATCCTTAAAAGCTTAATTGTGACATCCAGAAATCTTAGCGAAAGACGCTGAGCATCTTCATTTCCTGTCTCCATTGCAGAACACACCTACATTGGGGGTAGCACTCCCCACATAGAGCGGAGAGCTCTTGTCAGTGGAATTTGGCTTCCTACAACCAAATTGGGAGGTGAAGCAAGGCAAATGATGTCACCCTGGCCCCATTTAGAGGAACACAGGCCAGCTACTCCCTCCTGAGAACAGGGCGAAACCAGCCTAAGCAAAGAGTAGGGTTGGGAGACTACCCACTAGCTCCCAGGGCCTCATTAAGCTGAATATTATTTGGGACATTTGGTTGAAATGGGAGAGAGAGGAGTAATTGTGATTCATAGCACCTTGACTCCTGTCAGGAGGGTGGACAGAGAGTCATGTCAACAACTGAGCTGCTGACCCATCCTATCTATTGTCCTTTCCTGCCACTTGTACTTTGTCCTCTCTTACCTCTGCTCTCATTCAGGTGGCGTTGAGTACTTTCCAGAGGTAACCATAAGGCCCAGAACAGCATAAGGAGCCCGTGCCCTGGGGAGTGGGTAAAGACGGGGACAAAGAAGGAATCTGGTCCCAGTATGGAGAAGCAGTGGAGAGAGACAGAGATGGCTGGGGCCGGCTGCAGACAGGGAGGGGTTTAGGGGCTTCTGGGGTGTGAGAGCTCCACTCCGGCAGGATGAGCAGTGCCATATTTTAATTGTCATTAGCAATAAGAAATGAGCAGTGAGGAAACCAGCCTCAGCCCACAGAAGAGAGAAGAGGGCAGGCTCACTGACCAGGCCATCTGGCCTTTGGCATGCTGCATATCTCCCAATCTGGGCTGTACATGCTCAGGCCATTTATATAGTGGCTTTATTATGGGTGGCTTTTACCCAGAGGCTTTTCTTTGTATTATAGACAGGCCAGAGAGAGCGCAGGCCCTCTAGGTCAGAGCGAGCAAGGATCTGGTCTGCCATGTAACAGCAGGGTCAACCCATGCCAGCCCTTGCCCGCTGGTGTTGCTGAGCATGAAGACTGGATCACCTCAGAGGAGTTTTTGTTTTCCTTACTGTGTTGAAATAGAGTTGGGGAGAGTGCATGAAACAGAGGCCCTGAAGAGGCCCGAACCTCCTGTCCCCATGGGCATGGCGAGAGGGGAGCAGGGGGCCCTCTCTCTGGCCCATCCAGGGATGTGGAGCACAGGGCTGCTGGCTGCCCTCCGCGTGGCCTGCCCTGGGAGCTGGAGGGCACGGCCTGCCAAGGACAGCAGACCCACGCCAGGCTTCCTGTTGGCAGGTGAAGGCAGCTAGATTTCCAGGAAGGATACGGGTGAATGCAGGGGCAGGGGGCTTCATAAGAGGAACCCAGAGGAGATGGGACTTTCTTACCTGGATGAGGAGAGCGGCCCCAGAGACTGGCGGCTCCCCTCTCATCCTCTTGGTGCCTTCAGCTACACTTTCATGCCACTGATCTGAACATTAATCAGGAGGGATGGGTATTCCATGTTTTTGTGTTGAACTTGGTTGCTATTTCTTATATTCAGTGTAATTAAGTAAACTGGCTGGTCCATAGCTTCAAGTATAGGATTTTTATTTCCAAGTCCTTTTCTCTCTGGTGCCCTTTCTCTGACCTGCAAGAGGGATTGGTATCTGTGTTCCTATTTCTAAGAGACCGGGAGATGACGAACGAGAAGGAACTCTGTGTCCCCTTTCCCCCAGCGTAGGACATCCTCTGCCACAACCTGACAGCTTTTGAGTAGCCCCCACGGCGACAGCCCAGTTCTGAGAACACTGAAGTGACTGAGCCTGGCCAAGCCCCAGAGCAGCAGTTGCCTTTCCTCGAAGATTTCCTTGAGGGCCCAAGACCTGCCCACACCAGCAGGGGACTTGTGGCTGAAGGGTTTCTCAGTCCTGTGCTCAGATGTTCCCTCAGGCGACCGATGCCTAACCAGGACATCTGTCCCACCTTGGCTTGGAGGACTTAGCAAACGGGGTCCAGGTTCCTGTCCTGTCCTCACAGCTCCTCCTCTGGCTGTCTCATGTCTGCTTTTGCTGTTCACCCCTTCCTTGCTCAGGGATGGTGGCCAGGAGTGGTGGGTGTGTAGGAGACCAGAGGGAGGCATACACAGCTGCTGCCTGCGCTCATGCCTGGGTAAATAGAGGAATCCGTCCTCACTCCAGTTATATTCAGTACAGGCAAAGCCAAGTGCGAAACAGCCCCTTCTGCTCATGACGTCTGGGAGCCTCTGAGTCATCCGGACTGGCTGCACTGACCAGGGCCAGTTTCTGCCCCTCTGGGCTCCCGTGAGCAGACCTGCTTCAACAGGGCTAGCTGTGGCCCAACCTGACCCCTTAGAGACTTTCTCAAAACAGGCCTTCTCCAGCCGGTCTGGTGCCCCCCAGATTTCCCCAAAAATGGTTTTCTATCCCAGGAACTTTCCTTCTTCAAGTTGACTGCCAGTGATCTGGAGAAGCCAGGACCTTTGACCTTCTATCATCTGTTTACTGAATGCCTACTGTGTGGCAGTAATAAGATACCACTAATAAATGCCCATTATAAACTATAATTAGTAGTGGTGTGTGCAAAGTGCTGTGGGGAAAAGCATTACTAAGAAAATAATGAAATGGTTTGAGTAAAATCCTAGCTGCAGGGAATAGTGTGTGCAGAGGCCTGGAACAGTGTGTTATGTCCGGAGCTAGAGTTAGTTTGGCATGACTAGAGCAAAACAATGAAAGCCAAAATGGTAGAAGGTGAGACTAGTAAGAATCCAGTCATAAGAAGCTTATACTTTGCTGTGCTAAGGAATTTGAACTTTATCAGAGAACAAGAAAGGGGTTTCAGCAACAGAAGAAGTGATCAGCTTTGGGGTTTTCTGTTACGTAACAGCAGTCAATGAGCATTTACTATATACCAAACTCTTGAGTGTTGAACTGGAGTTAGTTCGTTTGTTCTTCAGTAAAAACCTTCGAAGTAGGCACCTTCATTATGCCCATCTGACGAAGAGGAAAAACCTGTAACTGGAGAGGTTCAGTCAGTCACCCGAGGTCTCACAGCTCGTAAGTAGTTGTGCAAAGCTTGGCCCCAGACGGTCTGGCTCCCCGGCCCAGCTACTGTGCTGTACTGTCTGTGACAAGCTACACCACAGCACTGTGGAAGGGCCATTAGGGGGACACAAGGCTGGTGGCAGGGAGAGCAGAGAAGGGGACTGCTGCCCTCAGGTAGGACCTGAACCCAAGGAGTGGCAGTAAGGATAGAGAAGAGGGGAAGGATTCAGGAGACATCTCTGAGGTAGGATTAGCGTGACCTGGAGGTTGATTGTGAATGTAAGGGAGGGAGGCTGGTCCCCACCCAAGCTTCTCCTGCTACCAACTGGGGTAAGAAAGGCAGATGGAGGACCAGGAGGACCTCCTGGACCTGGAGGACCAGGTAGTAGACTCACAGTTGGACACGTTCCATTTGTAATTGGTCAGGTGGAGGTGAATTCTGAAGAGAGGTCTGGACTGGAAAAAGAAGTCGTGGTGTCCTCTAATTCCGAAGCAGTGGAAACCAGGCACCGCACGGCTGAAAATGGCCCCCTGGCGGGTATCCAAACTCAGGGAGCATGTTGGTGGGAAAGAATTCACAACTGAAACTAAGAGCAGGGAGAGGAAACCATGGTTGGGAACCACAGAGGCCTAAAAAAGAAAGTTCGAGAGGGACAAGGGGTTCTTAGCCCTGTCAGATCATTCAAAAAGTAAAAAAACAATGAAATGTGAGTAGAAATTGTTAAAATGACAGTTACGAGGTCCTGAGTGACTTTGAGGTGGTAGTTAAATTGGAGTGTAGACAGTGGTGAGCTGCCGCATTGGGTGGGGAAGGAAAGGGGAGGTGAACAGAATCCTCTGGGCGAGGAGAATGACGTAAGCTGGGTGGGCATGAGATCAAGGCACAGTTTTCTAGGATGGGCGAGATACTCAGGCAAAGAGGCAGATGCTGACAGGAAAGGGAATTGGAATAGCGATGGTAGAAGAGAGGTGACTGATAGGTGCCCGAGGAAGCGAAAGTGGGTGTGATCTAGAGCCAGGTTCCTTTCTTTTTCTCCAGGGCGGAAAGGAAAGTAGTAATTATGAATAGTAACATAAGGACTTTCTGAAGGCGAGGTGTGGAAACCCTCAGCAGTTCAGGTAAAGAAGCCTGACGATTGGGGTTAGCAAAGCAGAGTGCGCCTGCCCCAGAGTCAGGGAGATTACAGGTGCTTGCAAGCGGGGAACTGGCACTTAAACTTAACCTGACAGAACACAGTTCGGTTACTTTCAGAGCACGTCAGACGTTTGATAACCACGTGCTCTTATTCCGCAGGTCGCACACACACTGATCTGTCCTGACAAGAGGCCAGCTGTCTTCTGGCTGCTAGCTCAGCGCCCACAGGGCTCGGGCCCAGCCCGGGATATCACTGTGGCTGCCTCCGTGGCCCAAGCCAAGCTTCAGGACAAAGAATGCTGTCTGGGGGCCCCTGATGAAAGCAGCCCGGCCTGCTCTTTTGGGCTGGCAACTTCCTTTCTCCAGCCAGGGAGCATGGGAGGGCTAGGCCATTCAGGTGCGCCCCACACTCCGAAGATATTCCAGAGCTTGCCTTGGGATCAGGTGACCTGTGGCAACGGGTGCCACCCATGGTGCCCCGGACCAGTGCAGGATGAGGGCCTCCTGATTCAGCTTTGTTCCCTGCATGAACCTCAGGAAAGAGAGAGTTAAATCTCCTCCCAGCCTTTAGCACTGGGTTTTCTTGCAAAGATGAAAATCTCCTTCCTTCATTGTCTGCACCAAAGGAACAGATTGCGTCAGTTTATAAACTGTGTTACCGCTTGCAAAGGCCTGGAGTCAGCAGGTTTGCATTTCCCAGCAGACTGGGATGAGCCTGATCCCTTGGCTGCTGCCTCTCCGCCTCAGGCAGGACCAGGAGCTGCCCTGCACCCCGCACTCCTACCCCATCATCCCACCCCACACCCCCGAGGTATTGGAGGAGAGAGAGAGAAACCCGGAGCTTCTAGCTGAGCCATCTTGTTTGGGGCTCAGGCCTCCCATCCATTCCCAGGAGCTTCTCAGCCCCTCTTGCCACCGTGCCAGCGCAGGCCTGATTTCCAGGCATTCCTAGGGCTTTGGCTTGGGCCAGCGCACGGATGTCAGAGCGGAGGTTTTCTGGAGAACAGTTGGCACTGTGGGCTGGGCTTGACAGTCATCTGGTGTGGAGGTGCTAAGGGTGAGGAGCCCAGGCGCTGGTGGGGCCCAGGGAAGAGCCGCACGGCTGCCTGCCCGCTCTGCCGCCCGCTCCCCGCTGGCAGCCCCTGGTAATGAGGCCTGGGAGGCATCTCACGGCCACTGCCTCGCCAGCTCCCGGGGCCTTACATTATTAATCGCATCGCGTTCCTGTTCATCGTCTCTGAGAGACGCTGGTGTGTCTGCGCGTGCCTGCGAGCGCAGGGGACACGGTGGCTGTTTTAAGCTGCTACTATATTAAGGGGAGGTGTCTCTTCGAGTTCACAGCTCTAGCTGCGGCAGCACCTTCCAGTGGCGAGCCCAGCTCCACAGAGACCTGGCTGCCTCTGTGTAGCAGGCAGTGGGTCCCAGTGTAGTCTGGTTGCCCTGGATCACAGCTCACACTCTGGCAGAGAGCTCCAGTGGGAGGCCCGGGGGAGGCAGGGGCCTGAGTGCCTTTGAGCCTCCTCTGCACATTTGCCCACAGGGCTGGAGGGTTCTCGTGGGGCCTCCTGGCTTGCTCTTCTCCTGTGTAACCTGTAGTCCCCTCTTTCCTCAGCCCCTAGTCCTACCGGTCCACACCGCCAGCCCCAGCCCTAACCTCAGCTATTCAGAGCTTGAGGTACTTAAAACCCTGGTTCTGCTCTCATCTGCACATGAAGAAACTGAGCCTGGAGGGGATGTGACCCCCCCACACACACCCCCAGCCTAGATCACAGTTCCAGTCCATGGCTTTTTATTGGCTTTCTCTTTGCAGTTTCCTCCCATCCAGGCTTTCCTCTTTTTCCCAGTTCCAGGCTTCTGCCCCATGCGTGTTGCTGATGGCTCTGGGGGTGTTTCAAGTGGGCCTGTGGGCAGAAAACAAGTGGAAAGGATAGAAGCTTCTGCCTGTCATTAGGGCCCCTGAGGTCACCTCCCCAGAGGCAGCCCAGAGCAGTCTGCTCTCCACCTGCTGGAGGAACTGGCGGCCTGTCCTCCCACCACCCCCTTCCCCTGCACCAGAAGTCTTCATTTCCAGGTGCCCCAGGGGCAGGGGTGGCCTGTGCCACTGCTCCAGCCTGCCTGATTTCACCCGTGTTACCTGAGGCGCCCACCTCCCCAGTGGGAGGGAGCATCTTCTGGGCTGTTTTCCCCGGGGCATCCCACAGCCTCCCAACCTCAGAGGCTGGCTTCATGCAGTGTTTCCTGTGCTGCCTTAGCCACTGTGCCCAGAGCTGAAGCAGGGCGCTTGGTGGGGATAGAACCTATTCTCCATCCTCTTCACATACAGAAAAAGAGAAGGTGGGTACATATGTGTTGGCTCTCCCTGCCCTCCCCCATTGCTAGTAAATTCCCTCTTCTGCTGTACCTCCTCCGGCTGCCCTGGGTCACCTCCCAGAGCCTGCAGCCCCCTGCCATGTATTCCACTCTGTTCCACATTTCAAAGTTTCTTTGTCCTGAGTGTTGGTTGGTTTGGGGGGGGGGCAGCACCCAGCTGCCTTAGTCAAGCTTGCCTTCTCCCTCCCCTGGCCCGCACCTCACCAAGACCCAAAGAAGGCTACAGGAGGACCTATGTCTTTCCAGCTTTGCCCCAGGCTTGGAAAGAGCAGGCATCCAATCTGGTTCCTGGATCAGGAGAGGTAGGGCAGCTAAATGAACCCCCAGGGCCATCAGAATTTCC
>ML105646.1:10064-20641 GCA_003697995.1 Taxidea taxus jeffersonii | reverse complement strand
CTGGAGCCTACAGGGTCCTTGGGGGTTGCTCTGTCACTCACCGGATTTTCTAGAAGAAATGGGACTTGGAGAGAGCAGCAGGGCCAGCCCAGCATGCCCCAGTGGTCTGTGACAGCACCACCAAAGAGGTCCTGCCTCGGAGTCAACCCAAGGCCCAGCCTTCCCACTGGGAGCCCACAGGAGGCATCCTCTCCCGGCCCCTTGTGGTCACTGGCCCAGTCCGGCCGCCAGACCGCCCCACCTGGTCCTTGCCCCCATTTGCTTGGCACCCTGGAAGGGTACGTTCGGTGACACATAGGGAACCATCACACCTGCTCCCCACTGCAGGGCGCAGCTGAGCACAGCCTGGAGAAGATCCCAGAGCCCATCAAGGAGGCCACCGCCCTGTTCTATGGTAAGGAGGGGCTGGCCCATCTCCACACAGCGATGGGCAGGGTGGGAGCAGGAAAAGGAGAAAGGGGGTGCTACAGTCTGAGCCGTGATCCCTAAAGAGCACCCCCCTTCCTCCAAGAAGGTCAGGGCCCCCTGCCCTAGCAATGCGGCAGCAACCAAAGAGGGGGGCTGGGTCTGCCACTTGCCGTTCAGTGCCTTAACTTGACCCTCCGCCTAGAACTGGGGCCCCCTTTGCCCTGCCAGTGGCCTTGTCGATTGCTGATGGGTGGTGGTGAGCTCCCCAGGGAGGGCTTGGCATGGGAAGAGAGACAGCCAGAGAGCTCCCAGCGCTGCTGGCCAGGTGGCCTCCTCCGGTGTCAGGATCGAGGAGGAACGTGGGGCGCTGGGCCAGGACATTGGAGGGAGCCTCTCACGGCTTCCCAGTACCTCCAGTGTCCTTTCGCTTCCCCAGGAACAGGGGGGCCTCGTCCGACAGATGCAGGGGTCTCAGATCCAAGTATTGAGGATGGGGGCCCTCCCCTGCTCAGATCCCTATTCCCCTAGCTATCCCCTCCTTTCCCCAGCCTCTCAGCACCTGTGCTCAGACACCTATGCTTTGTACCTCATGGCCCTTGGCCAGAGCTCCCTCTGGGCTGGGGCTACTCGACCTGAGAACCCACCACTGCCCTCTACCTCCTAGGACCCTCAGCACCGGCCGGTGGCACCCTCCCCGAGGGCCAGGTAGACTCTCTGCTCTCCATCATCTCCAGCCAGAGGGAACGCTTCCGTGCCCGGAACCAAGAGCTAGAGGCCGTGAGTCTCATTCTTCCCTCCCTTATGCCCCTTGGACCCACAGGCTTGGGAGCAGAGAGATGTGTCACAGACCATAAACCACAGAGGAGTTACATTCATCGTGTGCAGTCAGGGAGGGCTTCCTGGAGGAGGTTATGCCACACTGGGCTTTGAAAGAAGACTTAGACGCTCAAAGTAGAAGAGAGTAGGTGAGCAGAGACAGGGTCCCAACAAGCCTGAAAGGCTGTGACAGGGCTGCAGGGATAAGGCACAGAGGCGTTACCCAAGGATTTAAGCAAGGGAGTGACACTGTCAGAATGGAGCGTAAGAAGGGTCCCGAACCTGGCCTGGGAAGACAACTGGAGAGCGGCTCTGGAAGGGGGAGCAGGATGCGAGAGGGGGGAGTCAGGGAGGGAGTGAAAGGAGCATGAGCAAGGGATGGTCAGGACACAAAGGCCCAGGCCAGGGCATGCGCACAGAGGCAATGCTCGCCAGATCCAGATTGCACAGGGCCTGGGGACAGACCGGAAGTGTACCTAGAGGGGGCGCTGTCCCAGCCTTGGGGACTCTGCAGACTCCCCATCCCCCAGAGCCCTCCTGGGTCATCCCTGAGTGCAAGCAGGAGCCTGGAAGCTTTCCATCCTTCTCGGAAGAGTCACTGCCTGAGCTGATGATGAAATTTCTAGACCCTTCCTCTCCAAACCCACTGCTGACCCCCTGGGGTTTCCAAGCTCAGGCCAGGGAGAAGCCGACATTACTGGGTGCCAGCGGCGGGCAAGGCCTGCTGCTGGGCCAGTGTCAAGGCTGGGCCAGCCCCAGTGGGACGTCCTGTGATCTGCTTCAAAAGAGGGATGGCCGGCTCCCCTCGAGGACTAGGGACAGCCATGCAATAGAATGCTGGGCAGCCCTTAAAAGGAGGTCTTCAAAACAGATGAAGTGGAAGGAAAAGTGTTTTAGTATTCTACTTTTTGCTTTAGAAATCTACGTTTTTTTCAACCAGGTACTAACTTTTTAAAAATTGCGGTAAAACACACAACACATAAAATTTACTGTCTTAACTGTTTTTAAGTGCACGGTTCAGGGGCATTAAGTACATTCACATTGTTGTACAAACAGGCCCACCACCCCTGTCTGGAGCTTTTTTTCGTCTTTCCAAACTGAAACTCTGTCCCCACTAAACACTAACTCCATGTCGTGTCCCCCACGACCCGCCCCGGTTCACCACGCCTCTACTCGCTGTCTCTGTCCCTTGACCACACTAGGACCTCGTGTAAGTGCAGTCCTACGGCATTTGTCTTTTTGTGCTGGCGTATTTCGCTGAGCAGGATGTCCTCGAGGTTCATCCCTGTCGTAGCAGGTGTCAGAAGGTCCTTCCTTTTTAAGGCTGAACAGCATTCTGTTGTACTGTGTACCTAGTTTTATTTATCCATCCATCCATCAAGGGGCCCTTGGTTTGCTCCCATCTTTTGGCTACCGTGAACCATGCTGCCGGGAACACGGGTGTGCAGACATTTCTTGGAGTCCCTGCTTTTCTTTCTTTCGGCTAGCTGCCCGGAAGTGGAAATGCTGAATCACGTGATAATTCCAGGCTTCATTTTTTTAAAAAAAATTTTTAAGATTTTATTTATTTATTTGACAGACAGAGATCACAAGTAGGCAGAGAGGCAGGCAGAGAGAGAGGGGGAAGCAGGCTCCCCGCTGAGCAGAGAGCCCGATGCGAGGCTCGATCCCAGGACCCTGAGATCACACGACCTGAGCCGAAGGCAGAGGCTTCAACCCATGGAGCAACCCAGGCGGCCCTCTAGGCTTCATATTTTAAGGAACCACCCTACTACCGTGTACCGTGTACTTTTCAGTCCTGTTTGAGTGTTTTAAACAGTATGAAGAAAACACCTACTTATGCATTTGGATAAGCTGAAGACTGGGGTCCCCTTTCATTTGCTCCCGGATGGACAAGCATTAAAACCACGTAGCGTCTGACTCCATTTATATGAAATGTCCAGAAGAGGCACATCGAAAGAGACAGAAAGATGGTTACCAGGGTGTAGGGGAAGAGCGAAGGAGTGATGGGTCGGGGGTTTCCTTTGGGGTAATAAATGTATCGTGGAATGAGATCGTGGGGATGGTTCACCCTATTCACTGTGGATAAACTAAAAAAAAATAGATAAGTAAACCTAAAGACAGTGATGTTCGTTACACGAATTACATCTCGATGGTTCTTTTAAAGGTTGACGATACCATAAACAAACCCACCCAAGACATGAAGGAACCTGGCCCAAAATCTGTCTTCTACTTGGGGTGGGGTCACAGGAGGAGAAGGGGACTTGCCAGAGTCTAGAAGGTCAGGGAGATGGCCACGGGCCAAGAAGGGGCTCCAGGTAGATGAGCAGGACCTGCACCAGTCTGGCAGCCTCTCCCCCCGACCCCTTCCACCGTGGGCCCTGCCTGCCTGCCCACCTGCCCGCCTTGCCCCCCCAGGAGACCCGCCTGGCCCAGCACACTATCCAGGCCCTGCAGAGCGAGCTGGACAACCTACGTGCAGACAACATCAAGCTCTTCGAGAAGATCAAGTTCCTGCAGAGCTACCCAGGCCGTGTAAGTGCCCTCCCCAATTGCGGCCCCAGGCGTACCAGGCAAGGAGAGAGGCCAACCAGGCCCTCCAAGGCAAGAGAGCTGGGGGCAGTGACCTGCTGGGCAGCACTGGGCCTAGGGGCCCACAGAGGCCATCCCGCCTGCCCTGCCTGGCAGCTGTCTTCCCTGAGCTGGGGAGAGCCCCCACGGTGGAGGCTTTGTGCAAGTTCATTCATCAGAACCATCCAGGAGGCGGTGAGGGGCAGCAAGAGGCAGGGCTTGCGGGCCCATAGGCCGGGCTGTCCCCTCTATGAAATGGGGGCGATTCACTAGCGGAGCCTAGGATCTGGGGATCAAAACAACAGGGCCGTTGAGTGGGCCGGAGAGGCCCTGGGGAATCCGTATGTTTTAAACTCACATTCTTAAAAAACAAAACAAAACAAACAAACAGACTTTGGTCCAATATCCCCCAAACCAATCAAGAAAACAGAATAAGGGGCACCTGGGTGGCTCAGTTGGTTAAAGCCTCTGCCTTCGGCTCAGGTCAGGATCTCGGTCCTGGGATCGAGCCCCACATCGGGCTCTCTGCTCGGCGGGGAGCCTGCTTCCTCCTCTCTCTCTGTCTGTCTCTCTGCCTGCTTGTGATCTCTATCTGTCAAATGAATAAATAAAATCTTTAAAAAAAAAAAAAAGAAAACAGAATAAAAACCTACTCACTCCATTCTGGGCATCTGAGTGCCCTCCCTGGCTTCTCTCAGCCCCCAAGCTTTACAGGGGACCCCCTCATGGGAGGAAACCCTTCTGTGACTGTGGGGTGACTGGGTGGCCCATAGAATCGCAGGGAGCAGTGACCCTCAGGGTGGGGGCCTCCCCAGGACCAGAACTCCAGCCCCATCCCCCAGTTCACCTGTTGGAGCTGCACTCGGGCCACCAGAGGGCGCCAGACTCTGCGCTAACTGGTACTTGGTACCCAGGGTACCTGCTGGGGTGGGGGAGCCCGGCTCACCCCGCGGGTGCCTGCCTCTGCCCACAGCCAGCCTGCTCGCTCCCTGCAAACCTTCCCAGACCCACTGGTCTCCACTGGCCCCCACCGGCCTGGCCCTGTCTGTGATGTACACTCTGGCCCCAGGGCTCAGTGGGCTTCAGTTCCCTCTACCTTCCCGGAGTCACCAGGCCCGGAGCCCGCAGGGAAGTCTCCGAACTCGGGCGTGGCTCCTGGACGTGTGGCCCCGGCCACATTCATGCTGTCACCCAGCCTTCTCCCAGCTCTAGAGCGTGGTGCTGATGGGGAAACTGAGGCTCCCCTGTGCTCCTGCCAGCCTTGGGATGCCTTACCCGGGCTTGTTCCTGGTGAGCCCTCACTGACTGGGTCTCTCCTCCGCACACAGAGCGGTGGCAGTGACGACACGGAGCTGCGGTACTCGTCCCAGTACGAAGAACGCCTGGACCCCTTCTCCTCCTTCAGCAAGCGGGTGTGTGGGCCCGCAGGGGTGCTCCCTGGCCAGGTGGTGGGCGGGCCGCGAGAAAGCCTTCAGGACCCAACCTCGCTGGGCGAGCCTGGGGTGTCACGCTGAGTGGAAGGGGACAGCAGGGAGGGCCCCGGCAGCCCCCTGGGGTCCCTCTCTGCAGCAGGCTGGGGCTTCTGGGGCCCTTGAGGTTCCCCTCATCCTCCCTCCCCTTCAGGAGCGGCAGCGGAAGTACCTGAGCCTGAGCCCTTGGGACAAGGCCACGCTCAGCATGGTGAGTTCCCTCCTCTGCGACACACCAGAAGCTCTGACTCTGGGGACCTCCAAAGACACCTGCCTTCAGTCCCGTCTGGAGAAGCCCCAGGGACCCCACTCACCCCTCCTAGGCCCTGCAGAGAGCGGCCATGGGGCCTAGAACGGGGTCCCTCTCCCTCCCCGGAGAGCTTCCATTCCTGGAAGGTTCTGGAATCGTGCCACAGGGGGCGCCATTCCCTAGAATTCCTGTGGCCCAAAATCCCAGGCTACACAGTGGGAGACCGCTGCCTTCCTCTGGGCCCCTCTCTGCAGGAACCTGGGGCAGCCCTCCAGGGGTGGGTGAGGCCTGCCCCACCCCCACGCCACACCTTGTTGCTCCCCAGGGGCGACTGGTTCTCTCCAATAAGATGGCACGCACCATTGGCTTCTTCTACACGCTCTTCCTGCACTGCTTGGTCTTCCTGGTGAGTATCCAGGCAGGCGGCCAGGGATGCCTTCACCACACTTCCCGGACCGCCAAGCGCAGCCTGGCTCCCTGGGCCAAGCCCAGGCCACACTGTCTGCTCCTGGCCACTCCTCTCCTCTTCAAGGGGACGACGAGCCCATCCCTCAGGCTCTCTGGCTGGGACAGCAGCCCAGCCACTCTGGGGAAATGGCCTGGCTGACTTCACCCACGGCCCCGCTCTGGAGGGCATCGGGGAGGGCATGACCGCTGTGGGGGCCCGAGGCGGGCGGGAAGGCAGGTGTGGCCGGTGTCACTAAGGAACAAGCCGGCTGGGCTGCACAAGCAGAGACATCTTGAACTGAATCTCCTCCAGTACAGAGTGACCGTCCTGGGGACGTCGGCAAGTCCACCGAGTCAGGGAATCGGAAAGGGCAAGGCAGGCCCGTGGAAGCCTCCAGCCTCGGAGGCTCCCGTCTCGAGTGAGGCCCCAGGGAGGGAAGGCCCCTACGTGGTTAGCCTGGGCTCCAACTCTGACCCCAGGGCCCAACAGGTCCCGGCCTGCCGGTGTCACACACAATGGCAAGGGCCGCCCTGTGACGTCGAGGCCCATCTGACCATGTGTGAAACAGGCGGCCACAGGGGCATCTCTAAGGCCCTCCTGCCCTGGGGCCCGGGCCAGGACAACAGTCTTGCGCACCCGGGAGCCCAGGCCCAGGGGGGCTGTAGGGGGGCTGCAGGAGGGGCCGTGTGTTGGGACAGACAGTTCACTGTGTTTCTGCCTGGCCAGGTGCTCTACAAGCTGGCGTGGAGCGAGAGCATGGAGAGGGACTGTGCAACCTTCTGTGCTAAGAAGTGAGGACAGCACCCGAGTCCCACGGCCCTGCACTGACTCCCCCATCTGGCACCTCCGAGCCCCTCCTGTGTTCCCCACCCCCAGCCCTTCACCACTGCTGCCCCCTCTGGCCCACCCCTGCCCCCCCGGCTCCCTGGCACCTCCCCTGTCACAGGGAGCACACCCCCTGGGGATCTCTGTTTCCCCCTCCACACATGTGCGTGAGCGTGTATGTGGGCGCGCACATACACACACACACACACACACAGTTCTCTCCTTTTTACCCTTGGTCTCAGCGAAGGTTTCTATCCCCAACAGGTTCGCCGATCACCTGCACAAGTTCCACGAGAATGACAATGGGGCGGCAGGCGGTGACTTGTGGCAGTGACGTCCCCGGGCCTCCCCAGCATGTTGCTGGCTGCACCCCCGACCCCTTGCTTGTTTGGCTGCTTCTAATGACTTAGACTTCCCCAGAGAATTCCCCACAGAAACAGCCCTTGCCCTCCACCCTCCAGAGCCAGAGGTCCCATGTCCCCCTGGAAGCTCTTACGAGCATGTCAACCACATCGGGATCCCTAGGTCCAAAAAGCCCCCGAGGCCCAGCCAGGCTGAGTCAAGGAGGCCTCCTCAGCCCCATCTTGGGCTGGCGACCTGGCTCGGGCCCCGTCCTCAGCCTGACCACCAGCCCTGGTGGCAGTCATCTCCCATCACCAGCCATGATGCTGATTGGATCCTCAATGACTCTGGCCACGGTTCATCCGGGTGGGGTCCCCTGGGTCTCTCTGTGCCAGGTCTGGGATCCCCTTGGGCTCCCCCACGATCTACCACCACCACCTCCCCTCAAGAGATAGAGGGCCCTTCCTCACAGGCCAGCGGGCTTTGTCACCAAGCCCACTCCACCCCAAGAAGAGGGGAAGCCCCGGAGGGCATAGGATAGTTTCTGTCACCTTCTCCCTGCCCCCAGGCCCATTGTGATTTTTGCTTTCTTCTTTAGCAAGATATTTTAGCTTCTAGGCAAGGAGGGATCTCCCGTGAGCCCCTGTGCCCCAGGCTTTTCAGACCTAAGGACTGGTCTGAGGGGCCCAGGCGCTTCTCAGCCAAGACAGAACAGGCCGTGGACCACCCTAGCATGACCACCTTGGGGCCACTGGCTGATCTCCCTAAGGTAGAATTGCACTTGCGCGTTCGGCTTTGCACATATCAAATAAACACGTAGTTGAGCTGTGCTTGTGGCCACGCTCTGTGACTCTGGGGGGACAGGCGGCCGGTGGGGGCCCACAGCGACACACGCCTGGGACCTGGGCCTGGACCTTTCAGGTGCTCTGTGATGTGAGGCATGACCTCCAGCACACAGGAGCTCTCTTCCTTTTTCTATCCCCCGGGAATTGCGTGAGTGGGTCCAAACCTTTGCTAGAACCCAAACCCACAATGTCTGAGTTCCTTGAGCCACTAGGCAGCCCGATCAAAAAGAGAAATCTATCCCTTAAAAAAAAAGAAGAAGAAGACTATGAGGCTGCGTTTGGACGTGCGATGTCAGCTCCTGGGGAACCCCTCCTTCCCTTTCTGGGTGTCATGGAGCTACACACCCTGTGCCCCTTTCCCTTGGGCCCCAGCATTGCAGAGTCTGTGCAGACCAAGTCCCCTGAGTTTCAGCCATGCATGGGGACCCCCTGGGCCACCGGCCAGCCTCAGCTCCACTCATCCACTCATGTGGGTCCCTTCCCACCCACACCGAGGGTCTCCCTCTTGATTTGTGGTGGTTGGCATTACCCCACTGGCCAGGTGGCCCTTGAGGCCTGCTCCACACCCAGCTCCCACCCCGCATGCACCAGGCTGGCGTTCCCTGAATACTCTAGAGCCCATACATCCACGGGCACTCCCTGGGGTCCCATCCTCAGCACCCCTCACCATTCCCCCCATAAGAACTTCCTCCGAGGCCCCAGAGGTGCTCCTGCCCTCAGGGACCCCGGCTGAACCTATCTTCCCTGACTTTCATTGCTGTCCCCATGACAGGGCTGGTCTTGGCCAATCTGGGACACCCTCCACCCTCCCGCCACTTCCACATCTCCCACCAGTTCCTCCTTGCGGGGGCCCAGAGTCACAAACAGCTGGCTCACTGCTCACTTCCTCCTCCCTGGGGATCAGAGCTATTGTCCTGCCCAGGACCCTCCCTGGCCAATGACAGCCCACCGGCAGAGCTCAGCCCATTACTCAGAACCAGGTTAGTCCGTGGTTGTGGGGGGAGAAAGGGCAGGCTCTCCCCTCTCCCAGAAGGGTGGGATCCACAGCCAGGCTACCCACACCCGCTCCCATAGCTCTCCCAGCTTCATTCATAGACCTCCTGGTTCCCAGCCAGCCATAGAGGCCTCTGGGAGGCTCCAACCAATAGCTGGTCCACGTGTAAGCTTTCATTAAGTGCCTGCTGGCCAGGTTCCGCTGAGAAGGCGACTAGTCTGTGTGTGGAAGGAAGAGACTAGGGACCAGGACCTCCGATGAGACCTGCCTTGCTTCAGCAACCCCCGAAGAGGTCAGCCCATGGCTATGGGGGGGGAGGGCAGGAAGCAAGGGCTCTGAGCCAGCCTACACCTTCACAACCCACTGCTTCTCTCTAGGCCCACCCTTTCCCTCTCCCAGATTGGGATAAAAACCCTTCTTTGCCTGCCCTGCTTCCTGGGAAATCAGAGGGGACAGGGCTTTGTGAAAGGTTAAAGGGCTTTCCACAAAGGTCAGAGATCACTATGGGAGGAAGAGGACAACAGATGGAGGCCTGTCAGCTAGCGGGGAGACCATGGCCCCCCACAGAACTGCCAAAGGTACAGCTGCAGAAGGTTTGGTGAGGGCAGGGAGAATAGATCTGACCACCTGTGGGGGGTGAGGGCTTAGGGCAGGAGGCAAAGGAGAGGAGGAGAGAAGGAGCAAGAGCGTCCTCCCATCACTCCCCACGAGCAAGCAATAGGTCTGATGTCTGAGCTGCCCTCCCACTCCGCCCGACCCCTTTCTGGCCCTGGAGGCCCCAGCTTGCCAGGGGTCAGTCCACAATTGCACCGCAAGGACCAGCAGGAGTCTTTGTTTTCTTAGCCAGAGTGGTGTCTGCCCTAACCTATGCCTTGGGTTTTGGGGCTGCAGAATCCAGCGGAGGTGAAGAAGCCAGGTCTGTGTCTAGTCCCCATCAGCCTCTTCTGAAGATCTCTCCGGGTGGCGTCAGTCTCCCCATCATTGTGAAGGTGCGTAGATGGGGCAGTACTCGGGTCTTCCCGGCCCTGTAGCCCTTGGACTATTTCCGGCACCCGGAGCGGCGAAAAAAGAGGGCGTGGTGCTCGCCCTCGGGATTTATGAGAACCAGACGTCGACTTCCCCCGTTGCGACATCTGGGCCTCCTCGAGGCTCCCATTGTTCCCGCGGCGTAAGAGCCAAGACAGCGGCGGCCTCCGCCGGGCGCCCATCCCCAGGGGCGCCGACGCCCCCATACACCCCACTATTCGGGCCACCCACCCGGCCCCCACCCACCCCGCTCCGGGACACGCTTCCGTGCAGCGGGGGATTCTCGCTTCAAAAGGGGCGGCCGCAGGCCAGACCCTAACCCCCTGGGCCCCAGGGCCCGGCCGCCGCCGCCGCAGCCCCAACGAAGGTGTCTGGCACCAGCCGCGGGCGCGGTTCAGCCACCGCGGAGGGCTGGGGGCGCGCCGGGGGCGGGGCCGGCGCGGCTCTAGGCGGGCGAGGGGGCGGGGCCCGCGCCGGGGGCGGGGCCGAGGAGGCGCGCGCCGCGCGGGCGGGGGGCCGGCCGGGCCCTGGGGCCACAGGGGGTTAGGGTCTGGCCTGCGGCCGCCCCTTTTGAAGCGAGAAT
>ML105645.1:199598-313706 GCA_003697995.1 Taxidea taxus jeffersonii | reverse complement strand
TTTTTTTTTGTTTTGTTTTGTTTTTCCCTTATAGGCTTGAAAGAGACCAGGAAGCTTAACAATACTGGCAAGGGAGATCTTGCTATAGGAAGCCCGAGTCCAGGAAGTCTGTCTCCAATGTCTGAGACTTCTTTCTCCCACCCGGAAACACCAGATGGTAGGGTGGCATCAGCAAGGGGGATCCTGCCCAGGAAGCACTCTTTATTTCCAGGGTTTGGAGGGCCCGTCTCTTAGCTGGAGGTACCAGCCTAGTGAAATTTTCCTGGTGAGAGCACCAGGAGGGATCACTGGGAGCTTTACCAGCACCAGAGAAACCAAGCAGATCAAAATAGCACCTCGAAGCCTGCAGAAATTAAATTATCTTTGTAACCACAGACTACAATAAGTAGCCTGGACTCTAAACCTAAAATGATAGTCTGCTAATAATACCTAAAAATTCCAGGATACAATAAAAAAAAAAAAGAATAATAACCAGGCATTCCACAAGCCAAGAAAATCACAACTTGAATGAAAAGAGGCAATCAACTGATGTCAATACTAAGATAAATCATATGTTGGAATTTTTAGACAAGGATTTTAAAGCGGTCATTATAAAAATGCTTCAACAAACAATTACAAATTCTGTTGACACAAATGAAAAAATAAAAATATCTCAGTAAAGAAACAGAACTTATGAAAAAGAGCCAATGGGAAATTACAGCACTGAAAAATCCAATATTTAATCTAAATATATATAAATAAATATAAATCTAAAATTTAAAATAATGTATTGGGCTTAATAGTAGAGTAGAGATGCAAGAAGATATAATTCATAAACTTGAGGAAACATTAATAGATTTTACCCAATCTGAACGAGAGAGAGAGAAAATAAGCAGAAAAAGAACAAATGAACAAAGCTTCAAAGAACTGTATGACAATAACAAAAGATCCAAAAATTTATAACATCAGAGTCCCAGAGAAGAGGAGAAAGACCATGGCTGAAAGATAATTCTAAGAAATAATGGGTGAAAACTTCCCAAATTTGGCAAAGGACATCAACCTACAAATTCAAGACGCTAAGTGAATTTCCAAACAGAACAAATAAAAAAAATTCATGCTAAGACATATTGTAATTAAACTTCTGAAAAATAAAGATTAAAAAAAACACTTAAAAGGAGCCAGAGAAACGACACATTACCTACAGAGGAACCCCAATTTGTGTGACAAATTGTGGATTTATCTTCATCTGAAACCATGGATGTCAGAAGGAAGTGGCATATTTTTCAAGGCTGAAAAAAATTACATTACCAACCACAAATTCTATATCTGGCAATTATCCTTCAGGAATAAAGAGGAAATAAATATAATGTCAGACACTAGAACACAAAAAGTATTTGCAGTTAGCATACCATACCTACCCTTAAAGAATGGTTTAAGCAGGGCACCTTGGTATCTCAGCCTGCCAAGTGTTCAACTCTTGATTTTGGCTCAGGTCATGATCTCAGGGTAGTGAGATCAAGCCCTATGTCCTGCTCCATGCTCAGTGTGGAATCTGCTTGGGATTCTTTCCCTCCTTCTTCCTTCTCCCCAGCTTGCATATATTCTCTCTCTCTCTCACTCTAAAATAAATAAATCTTTAAAAAATGGCTGAAGCAATTTCTTCAAACAGAAAGGTAATAAAAAGAAAGAATCTTGGAATATCAGGGAGGAAGAAAAAGCAATGGAAAGAGAACATATAAAGGTACATAAAATAGACATCCTTCTCCATATGAGTTTCATAAATCATATTTGATTATAGAAAGAAAAATGACAACATTTGATACTTAAGCCAGTGGTAGGGGGTGTTAAGGGACCTCAATGGAAGTAGTGTTTCTACACTGCACTTTAAGTGGCAAAATGTTGATAATAGTACACTGTGAAAAGTCACATATGCATATATAGTGTTCTCTGCAAAATTAAAAATTCAAAATCACTTCAAATCCAATGATATAAAGTACAGCATCGCTTCCTGATCAAACCTCTTCAAAGTGTAGGGATAGAGGGCACATACCTCAATATCATCAAAGCCATCTATGAAAAACCCACCACAAATATCATTCTCAATGGACAAAAACTGAGAGCTTTTCCACTAAGTTCAGGAACACGGCAAGGATGTCCACTATCACCACTGCTATTCAACATAGTACTAGAAGTCCTAGCCTCAGCAATCAGACAACAAAAAGAAATTAAAGGCATCCAAATTGTCAAAGAAGAAGTCAAACTCTCACTCTTTGCAGATGATATGATACTATATGTGGAAAACCCCAAAGACTCCACTCCAAATCTGCTAAAACTTGTACAGGAATTCAGTAAAGTGTAAGGATATAAAATCAATGCACAGAAATCAGTTGCATTTCTTTACACCAACAACAAGACAGAAGAAAGAGAAATTAAGGAGTCAGTCCCGTTTACAATTGCACCCAAAACCATCAGATACCTAGGAATAAACCTAAGCAAAGAGGCAAAGAATCCATACTCAGAAAACTATAAAGTACTCAAGAAAGAAATTGAGGAAGACACAAAGAAATGGAAAAATGTTCCATGCTCCTGGATTGGAAGAACAAATATTGTGAAAATGTCTATGCTACCTAAAGCAATCTACACATTTAATGCAATCACTATCAAAATCCCATCCATTTTTTTTCAAAGAAATGGAACAAATAATCCTAAAATTTATGTGGAACCAGAAAAGACCTCGAATAGCCAAAGGAATATTGAAAAAGAAAGCCAAAGCTGGTGGCATCACAATTCCGGACTTCAAGCTCTATTATAAAGTTGTCATCATCAAGACAGTATGGTACTGGCACAAAAACAGACACATGTATCAATGGAACAGAATAGAGAGCCCAGAAATAGACCCTCAACTCTATGGCCAACTAATCTTCGACAAAACAGGAAAGAATGTCCAATGGAAAAAAGACAGCCTTTTCAACAAATGGTGTTTGGAAAATTGGACAGCCACATGCAGAAAAATGAAATTGGACCATTTCCTTACACCACACATGAAAATAGACTCAAAATGGATGAAGAACCTCAATGTGAGAAAGGAATCCATCAAAATCCTTGAGGAGAACACAGGTAGCAACCTCTTCGACCTCAGCCACAGCAACTTCTTCCTAGGAACATCGCCAAAGGCAAGGAAAGCAAGGGCAAAAGTGAACTATTGGGATTTCATCAAGATCAAAAGCTTTTGCACAGCAAAGGAAACAGTTAACAAAACCAAAAGACAACTGACAGAATGGGAGAAGATATTTGTAAACGACATACCAGATAAAGGGCTAGTATCCAGAAATGCAACTGATTTCTGCGCATTGATTTTGTATCCTGCCACATAGCTGAATTGCTGTAGAGTACTAGGAATTTGGGGGTGGAGTCTTTTGGTTTTCCCACATGAACTATCATGTCATCTGCAAAGAGAGAGAGTTTGACTTCTTCTTTGCCACTTTGAATGCCTTTTATTTCTTTTTGTTGTCTGATTGCTGAGGGCTTTGAATACTATGTTGAACAATAATGGTGCGAGTGGGCATCCCTGTCATGTTCCTGACTTTAAGGGAAAAGCTCTCAGTTTTTCCCCATTGAGAATGATATTCACTGTGGGCTTTTCATACATTGCTTTTATGATATTGAGGTATGTTCTCTCTATCCCTATACTTTGAAGATTTTTAATCAGGAGAGGATGCTGTATTTTGTCAAATGAATTTTTGGTATCAATTGAGAGGATCATGTGGTTCTTAGCTTTTTTGTAATTAATGTGTTCTCTCACGTTGATTGATTTCCAAATGTTGAACCACCCTTGCATGCCAGGAGTGATATGTGCAATGGAATATTACTCAGCCATTAAAAGGATGAATACCTACCATTTGCATGGACATGGATGGAACTGGAGGGGATTATACAAAGTGAAATAAGTCAAGCAGAGAAAGACAATTATCATATAGTTTCATTCATATGTAGAACATAAGGAATAGCATGAGGACCATAGGGAAAGGGAGGGAAAACTGAATGGGAAGAAATCAGAGAGAGAGATACAAATCATGAGAGATTCTGGGCTCCAGAAAACAAACTGATGGTTACGGAAGGAAGGGGGGTGGGGGATGTGGTGACCAGGTGATGGGTATTAAGGAAGGCACATGTTGTGATGAGCACTGGGTATTATATGCAACTAATGAATCATTGAACACTATATCAAAAACTAATGGTGGTACTATTCATTGGCTAACTGAACATAATAAAAAACAAGAAATAAAAACATAAATTCATACCTTACAGACCAAAGCAGAGATTAAGTGACTCTCAGACTAGAGGTACCACATGTTGCGTCTGTTAGCCCAGCTAAGAAATAGGAAACCATCTTTATAGCTCTTCACTGAGACCCTTTCTGGTGGTGCCTTGACACAAATGTGAATGACAGTAGAAGGGATGGGAGCACTAAAGATGGTTCTGTTTCATACAAAGGTGTCTTTTCTCCAGCCAGTCAGGTGGCCATTCAAATAACCATTCAGAACGTGATGTCCCATATCAAGTCAGACTGGTGAGAGGAGGAGCATGGCCATGGAGACTCAGCCCTGCTAGACTGCTGCTCTGTGACCTTTCCAGTCTGTTTCCCACCTCTGACCTGTGGAATGACTTCTCAGCTCAGCACAGGCATGTTCTGGCTCATTGTTTCCTTTGACAGCTGTGGGTCTTACTTCCCTGAGAAGACTAAAATTCTTGAGGGCAGAGACCAGCTCCTATCTTCATTCAACACCTACCCAACCGCAGCACACCTCACCTATTGTGGGCGCCAGTGGTGAAGAGAAGTTGTGGGGTGGATGAGTTCTAATTCTACTTTGGATCTGAGGGCTCTGATGTACATGGGGTCCCACTCTGTCCAGATTCTCCAGACAGTTTGACCTGTCTTTCCTCTCACTGGCTCCAATTTAACCTCATCTAATGAGGCCTGGAAATGAGCCACTTCCAGAAATGGCAAGAAACCTGACTGGTCCACATGGCCACAAGACCACCCCCAAAGCCAGCTTGGACCTCTGCCTCCAAGTGGAATTTTTATGAAACACGTTCTGTAGTTCTCGTCTCAGACACGTATTCCTGAAATTAGCATGTCACCACTCTCGTTGGGGTCACTGCCTGATGGAAGACAAAACTGTATATACTCATGTACCTGCAACTATATCTGATTTTTAAAAAAGAAAAATGTTCACATTTGTATCACCACATACATTTCTTTAATTTCTGAAGATTAGTTTTTAAGTTCCATGTTGCTTTCATAGTAATTGGCCTAAGCATAATTAAACCTACTTTAGCTAAGATTCACACTTGAAAAGTGTGAATAACATAACTCATTCAATCCCACTTATAAAAAAAGGAAACATATGCAAAGCTCATTAGAGTTTCTCAGGCATTCTCTCAGGAATTAATTGCCAGATTTTATACCCCATTAGAACCATTCCAACTCTCTTTAGAAGCCATTCCTAAAATGAGGACTTTATTAACATTTTTGAGCACAATTGCTCTATGACACCTTCTAAGAAAGGAAAAATTCCTCTCCTTAAATTTTCATGCCTACAGAAAATATTGTGGACTATAATATGAATGAGAACTTGCTGAGGGTTATTCTTGGTGAGGAGAGATTATGTTGCAAAGAGCCTAAAAGATAAAATGGCAAGACACTGAATAATTCAGCCTGAGGAAGAAAGGCCCTAATGAGTGACTTAAACCAATAAAACTCATTTAAGTTCTCTTCAGTATATAATTATTCATGCTAATTTTAGAGAAGAAAATTTAGAAAGAAGAAAGAAGAAAAATATTCATGAACCACCACCTGAAGATTACATTTTAACATTTTCTTTATTTCCATCTAGTCCTTCTGTACACACATACATTTTACACTGTTGTGATCACATAATATGCATGGGTAACAGAGTCATGTCAGTGTACTCTGATCTAGATTCCCAAGACAATTTGTTTCATGATTATGGGGCTGTGGTTGCCCTCCTCAAACCCTGTTCATTTATTTGTTCATTTGATAGGTATTTATGGAGTCCCTTGTTAAGGGCCAGCCAGGTCTTGAGAATACTGGAATGAACAAGACATAAAGATTTTTCTCTCTCATAAAATACATAATCTATTTGGAGAAGATGCAGTAGATGAGCAAGTAAATATGAAGGGTGATGCTAAGTCATTAAAAATTTGTGAGCAGGGAGTAGCATAATCTGATTTATATTTTTAAAAATGATGTCCTTCCATGTGGAGAATGGATCATAGTTAGAGAAGGCCAGAAACAAGGAGAGCAGGTTACAGTCATCTAGATGAGCAAGATGGTGGCAGAGATGGAAAGGAGAGGATTGTTTAGATAGTTGGGTCTGTGGAGCTTGTCATGTGTTTCATAGATGTGTTATGGGTGTGAGGCAAAAGGAGCAGCCCATATTGGGTGCTAGGGTTCTGGCTTGAATAACTGGGTGAATGAGGGTGCCAATTTCAGGAGAAGATGTGAGGAGAAGCAGATTTGAGGTAAAATAAAGAGTCCTGTTGGAGATGGGCAAGGTGACAATTAGACATCCAGGTGAACATGGCAGGATTGCAGTTTGATGAGTAAGTCTGGAGTCTAGAGCCTTAAGTTGCCTAATTAAGAATTACTGATACAAGGGTAATATTTATAGTCGTGGAACTGGTTGAGGTCACTTGGCGAGAGAATATGGATGGAGAAGAGAGAGGCCTTGCAAAAAGATACATCAACTTTTAGAAACTGAGTAGAAGAGGAGGAACTTCTTGCTTTTTCCTCCAACCACATGCTTCCTGGCCCCTACTAACAGGCTAAAGGATATGTGAAATAGGAGATAGGCTCTCTTATCAAACAGTTATCCTATTTTTTTGATGAAGAAATATATTGCAAAACCATCCTGGAACCTCTTAAAAGTGTGTGCATCAAGGCAGTATTCTACAATTTTGATTTAAAAAGATGATGAGTATGTATTGACAATCTAGTATTTAAATTACATAATAAAATATATTGAAATTATAACTCTACATCATAAAAACATTTATTTTCAAGAGGTGATTTTAAAGTTGGTGAGCATGTTCATGCCATTCTGTATATATCTTAAAATTTCCTATGAGGCTTCCTTTTTGACCAACAAATTATTTTAAAGTGTGTTGTTTAATTTCCAACTGTTTTCTTTATCTTATTGAGTTCTAATTTGATTCCATTATGGTCAGAGAACATAATGTGTATGATTTTAATGCCCTTAGATTTTTTAAGATATGTTTTATGGTCCAGGATATGGTCTTAGTTCTTAGTGAACATTCCATGAGTGCTTGGGGGAATAAAAAAGATATTCTTCCATCATGGAATGGAATATTCTGTATGTGTCAGTTAGGTCATGTTGGTTGACTGCATGGTTTAGCTCTTCTCTATTCTTGCTGATTTGCATTCTAGAAATTCCATCAGTTGCTGAGAGGAAAGAGTTGAGATTTCCAACTGTAGCTGTGGCTTTGTCTTTTTCCTTTCAGCTCTATTAGTTTTGCTTCATGGATTTTAAATCTCTGTTATTTGGTGTGTGTACACTCTTTAGGATCATTATTTTTTTCTCAGCAGATTGATCCTTTTATTGTAGTGTAACATCCCTTTTTGCTTCTGGTGATTTTCTTTGCTCTGAAATCTTTTTTTAAAATAAGATATTAATATAGCTACATCTGTCTCCATAATACTGTTTGTATGCTATATATATATTTCCATAGTTTTGTTTTCAAACTATCTATATCATTGAATTTTTTAAATAAATTTTTAAATAAACATATAATGTATTATTAGCCCCAGGGATACAGGTCTGTGAACCATCAGGCTTACACACTTCACAGCACTTACCATAGCACATACCCTCCCAATGTCCATAAACCCACCACCCTCTCCCTCACCCCCCACCCCCTCAGTTTGTTTTGTGAAATTAAGAGTCTCTTATGCTTTGTCTCCCTCCCAATCCCATCTTGTTTCATTTATTCTTTTCCTACCCCCAACCACCCCCCCACCGTTGCATCTCCACTTCCTCATATGAGGGAGATCATATGATAGCTGTCTTTCTCCGATTGACTTATTTTGCTAAGCATAATACCCTCTAGTTCCATCCACGTCATTGCAAATGGCAAGATTTCATTTCTTTTGATGGCTGCATAGTATTCCATTGTATATACATACCACTTCATCTTTATCCATTCATCTGTTGATGGAAATCTAGGTTCTTTCCATAGTTTGGCTATTGTGGACATTGCTGCTATAAACATTTGGGTGCACGTGCCCCTTCAGATCACTACATTTGTATCCTTAGGGTAAATACCCAGTAGTGCAATTGCTGGGTCATAAGGTAGCTCTATTTTCAACTTTCTGAGGAACCTCCATGCTGTTTTCCAGAGTGGTTGCACCAGCTTGCATTCCCACCAACAGTGTAGAAGGGTTCCCCTTTCTCCACATCCTTGCCAGCATCTGTCATTTCCTGACTTGTTCATTTTAGCCATTCTGACTGGTGTGAGGTGGTATCTCATTGTGGTTTTGATTTGTATTTCCCTGATGCCCAGTGATGTGGAACACTTTTTCATGTGTCTGTTGGCCATCTGGATGTCTTCTTTGCAGAAATGTCTGTTCATGTCTTCTGCTCATTTCTTGATTGGATTATCCTTTGGGTGTTGAGTTTGCTAAGCTCTTTATAGATTTTGGATACTAGCCCTTTATCTGGTATGTCGTTTACAAATATCTTCTCCCATTCTGTCAGTTGTCTTTTGGTTTTGTTAACTGTTTCCTTTGCTGTGCAAAAGCTTTTGATCTTGATGAAATCCCAATAGTTCACTTTTGCCCTTACTTTCCTTGCCTTTGGCGATGTTCCTAGGAAGAAGTTGCTGTGGCTGAGGTCGAAGAGGTTGCTACCTGTGTTCTCCTCAAGGATTTTGATGGATTCCTTTCTCACATTGAGGTTCTTCATCCATTTTGAGTCTATTTTCATGTGTGGTGTAAGGAAATGGTCCAATTTCATTTTTCTGCATGTGGCTGTCCAATTTTCCAAACACCATTTGTTGAAAAGGCTGTCTTTTTTCCATTGGACATTCTTTCCTGTTTTGTCGAAGATTAGTTGGCCATAGAGTTGAGGGTCTATTTCTGGGCTCTCTATTCTGTTCCATTGATACATGTGTCTGTTTTTGTGCCAGTACCATACTGTCTTGATGATGACAACTTTATAATAGAGCTTGAAGTCCGGAATTGTGATGCCACCAGCTTTGGCTTTCTTTTTCAATATTCCTTTGGCTATTCGAGGTCTTTTCTGGTTCCACATAAATTTTAGGATTATTTGTTCCATTTCTTTGAAAAAAAATGGATGGGATTTTGATAGTGATTGCATTAAATGTGTAGATTGCTTTAGGTAGCATAGACATTTTCACAATATTTGTTCTTCCAATCCAGGAGCATGGAACATTTTTCCATTTCTTTGTGTCTTCCTCAATTTCTTTCTTGAGTACTTTATAGTTTTCTGAGTATGGATTCTTTGCCTCTTTGCTTAGGTTTATTCCTAGGTATCTGATGGTTTTGGGTGCAATTGTAAACGGGACTGACTCCTTAATTTCTCTTTCTTCTGTCTTGTTGTTGGTGTAAAGAAATGCAACTGATTTCTGTGCATTGATTTTATATCCTTACACTTTACTGAATTCCTGTACAAGTTTTAGCAGATTTGGAGTGGAGTCTTTGGGGTTTTCCACATATAGTATCATATCATCTGCAAAGAGTGAGAGTTTGACTTCTTCTTTGACAATTTGGATGCCTTTAATTTCTTTTTGTTGTCTGATTGCTGAGGCTAGGACTTCTAGTACTATGTTGAATAGCAATGGTGATAGTGGACATCCTTGCCGTGTTCCTGAACTTAGCGGAAAAGCTCTCAGTTTTTGTCCATTGAGAATGATATTTGTGGTGGGTTTTTCATAGATGGCTTTGATGATATTGAGGTATGTGCCTTCTATCCCTACACTTTGAAGAGGTTTGATCAGGAAGGGATGCTGTATTCTGTCAAATGCTTTTTCAGCATCTATTGAGAGTATCATAGGGTTCTTGTTCTTTCTTTTATTAATGTATTGTATCACATTGATTGATTTGCAGATGTTGAACCAACCTTGCAGCCCTGAAATAAATCCCACTTGTTCACGGTGAATAATCCTTTTAATGTACTGTTGGATCCTATTGGCTAGTATTTTGGTGAGAATTTTCGCATCTGTGTTCATCAAGGATATTGGTCTGTAATTCTCTTTTTTGATGGAATCCTTGTCTGGTTTTGGGATCAAGGTGATGCTGGCCTCATAAAATGAGTTTGGAAGTTTTCCTTCCATTTCTATTTTTTGGAACATTTTCAGTAGAATAGGAATAAATTCTTCTTTAAATGTTTTGTACAATTCCCCTGGGAAGCCATCTGGCCCTCGGCTTTTGTTTGTTTGGAGATTTTTGATGACTGTTTCAATCTCCTTACTGGTTATGGGTCTATTCAAGTTTTCTATTTCTTCCTGGTTCAGTTTTGGCAGTTTATATGTCTCTAGGAAAGTATCCATTTCTTCCAGATTGTCAAATTTGTTGGCATAGAGTTACTCATAGTATGTTTTTATAATTGTTGGTATTTCTTTGGTGTTGGTTGTGATTTCTCCTCTCTCATTCATGATTTTATTTATTTGGATCCTTTCTCTTTTCTTTTTGATAAGTCTGGTCAGGGGTTTATCAATCTTTTTTTTTTTAAGATTTTATTTATTTATTAGAGAGAGAGAGCGAGCACAGGCAGACAGAGAGGCAGGCAGAGGCAGAGGGAGAAGCAGGCTCCCTGCTGAGCAAGGAGCCCAATGTGGGACTTGATCCCAGGACGCTGGGATCATGACCTGAGCCGAAGGCAGCCGCCCAACCAGCTGAGCCACCCAGGTGTCCCGGGGTTTATCAATCTTATTAATTCTTTCAAGGAACCAGCTCCTAGTTTCGTTGATTTGTTCTATTGTTTTTTTGTTCTCTATTTCATTGTTTCTGCTCTGATCTTTATTATTTCACGTCTCCTGCTGGGTTTAGACTTTCTTTGTTGTTCTTTCTCGAGCTCCTTTAGGTGTAGGGTTAGGTTGTATATTTGAGACCTTTCTTGTTTCTTGAGAAAGGCTTGTATCGCTATATATTTTCCTCTCAGGACTGCCTTTGCTGTGTCCTACAGATTTTGGACCATTATGTTTTCATTATCATTTGTTTCCGTGATTTTTTTCAATTCTTAATTTCCTGGTTGACCCATTAATTCTTTAGAAGGATGCTGTTGAGTCTCCATGTATTTGGGTTCTTTCCAAATTTCCTCTTGTGATTGAGTTCTAGCTTCAGAGCACTGTGGTCTGAAAATATGCAGGGAATGATCCCAATCTTTTGATACCAGTTGAGACCTGATTTATGACCCAGGATGTGAGTTATTCTGGAGAATGTTCTATGTGCACTAGAGAAGAATGTGTATTCTGTTGCTTTGGGATGGAATGTTCTGAATATACCTGTGATGTCCATCTGGTCCAGTGTGTCATTTAAGACCTTTACTTCCTTGTTGATCTTTTGCTTGGATGATCTGTCCATTTCATTGAGGGGAGAGTTAAAGTCCCCTACTATTATTGTATTATTGTCAATGTGTTTCTTTGATTTTGTTATTAATTAGTTTATATAGTTGGCTGCTCCCACGTTAGGAGCATAGATATTTAAAATTGTTAGATCTTCTTGTTGGATATACCCTTTGAGTATGATATAGTGTCCTTCCTCGTCTCTTATTATAGTCTTTGGCTTAAAATCTAATTCATCTTTGGGTGTTGAGTTTGCTAAGCTCTTTATAGATTTTGGATACTAGCCCTTTATCTGATATGTCATTTACAAATATCTTCTCCCATTCTGTCAGTTGTCTTTTGGTTTTGTTAACTGTTTCCTTTGCTGTGCAAAAGCTTTTGATCTTGATGAAATCCCAATAGTTCACTTTTGCCCTTGCTTTCCTTGCCTTTGGCGATGTTCCTAGGAAGAAGTTGCTGTGGCTGAGGTCGAAGAGGTTGCTGCCTGTGTTCTCCTCAAGGATTTTGATGGATTCCTTTATCAGTTGCATTTCTATACACTAACAATGTGACTGAAGAAAGAGAAATTACAGAAACGATTCCATTTACTATAGCACCAAGCACCAGAAGATACTTAGAAATAAACCTAACCAAGGAGGTAAAGGTTCTGTACTCTAGAAACTACAGAACACTTATGAAAGAAATTGAGGAAGACACAAAGAGATGGAAAAATATTCCATGCTCATGAATTGGAAGAATAAACATTATTAAAATGCCAATGCTGCCCAGAGCAATCGATACGTTCAATGCAATCCCTATCTAAATACCACTTGACATTTTTCACAGAGCTAGAACAAACAATCCTAAAACTTGTATGATATCAGAAAAGATCCCAATTTGCCAGGGGAATGTTGAAAAAGAAAATCAAAGCTGGGAGCATTACAATGCCTGACTTCAAGCTACATTACAAAGTTGTGATCATCAAGACAGCATGGAACTGGCATAAAAACAGACACATAGATAAATGGACAGAATACAGAGCCCAGATATGGACCCTCAACTCTATGGTCAACTAGTCTTCGACAAAGCAAGAAAGAATATCCAATGGAAAAAAGACAGTCTCTTCAATAAATGGGAGAAATTGGACAGCCACATGCAGAAGAATGAACCTGAACCATTCTCTTACACCATACACAAAGATAAACTCAAAATGGATGAAAGGCCTCACTGTAAGACAGGAATCTATCAAAATTATAGAGGTGAACATGGCTGTAGGGTATGAATTTGAATCAGATTTGCCTTTCTGATTAGGCTTTGCTGAGGCTTCTATTAAGATCTCATAGACAACTGTGTAAGACTGATGAATTATAGACCTGTGCCTCTGAAACAAATAATACATTATAGGTTAATTAAAAAAATAAAGAGCAATCTGAAAAAAAATTCACAGGCACTTCCTGTATATGTTTCCAACATTCACATATATGTTAAGAGACAAGAAAAGAGTCAAGAAGCAGGTACTGGCCAGGAGGAAGAAATCAGCCCTTGCCGGCAAAGCCCCAGCCACTGTTTTCCTGAGGAGATAGTCAAGATATGCAGATTAAACTACAATGACCTATGGTTTCATTTATCAGATTGGCATTGCTAAATATGGGCTGATGAAATTCAGCAATGGTGAGGGTGTAGGAAATAAATGGGTGCTCTGGGTCCTTTGGTGGTACAAGTGTATAAGTGTAAATCCATACACATTTTTTGTGACTTAGCAGTATCTACTGAAATGTTTAAAGTTGATACCTTTTCAACCTGTTTTTGTCCTTTTAAGATTTATGCCTCCAAAACCCTTCTATAAGTGCTCAAAGACTCAAGTATGTTCCTTGCGGCTTTGTTTAAAAACTTAAAAGTATTATAAACATATAATTAACCCAGATGAACTCTGAAGATTAACTAAATGTTGGGATGTCCACACAGTAGAATACATGACTTAATGCATTAGACTTTCTTGTATTAATGTGGAAAGTGAAACATGTAAGCTCAGGACAGCATTAATGGTATGTGTTCATATCCAAAATGATCAATAGCAAGAATTAATATCAGCGCAAAAAAAGATGGAGAATTTTGCACCAATTTTTGGCAGCATGTCTCTAGAAGTGAGATTATGTACATTCTTGTACAGTTTGGAATTTTACATAAATTTGCACCATTTAATCAGAAAATAAAAGAGGTAAAGCCCATCTTAGGGGAGTTCTGAAACATACTTCCATTAGATGAGTGTTTGCAGGACTTATTCATGACATTTGTAAATATGTGGGCATATGAAGTGACACTTCATAGAGGCTTTAGGACACTAATTTCTAGTGTGACTAAATAAGGAGCCATATGGACAAGTCCATGTGGCCAGGTTTATTTAGATCCCCACATCAAGAATTGCACTTGTAGGTCTCTGGACATATAATTTTTGAGTCTCTTGAAGTCTTCGTTTCCTTATCTGTAACTTGCAGATGGGCCTTCTAAGGTCTATTTGAGAGGGACTCAGCAGACAGGTAAGTGGAGGGTGGGCAAATGATGCTTCCTAGCAATGGCAGCCGCGTGCTGCTCACACCAGCTCGGACCAGTGCCACGAGAACTCACAGCCCTCCTTTGAGTTAGCTAAACTCAGAGCTTTCTCGAATAACCTAGGTGGCTTTTCCCACTCCAGTACTTTCTCTCATTCATTCCAGGCCTTCTGCTTCCCCATCTATTCTGACTAAAGAAAACTGGAGAGACTGAGAAAGACACACACACACACACACACGTTAGGAAAAAGAAAATATAAATGGAGAAGGGAACTGAGTCATTAGGAGGGAGGGCAGTTAAGATGAGTTACTAGAGGCATAAATCACACAGACAGAAGTTTGTAAAACAAACCAAGGCCCAACGAGGTGATGACTGACATGCAGCTCCAGAGCCCCACGTTCCAGGCCACCCTGGAGGGCCTACTCCACAACGTGGCCATTGATGCAGCCCAGGTGTGCACAGCCTTGGCCACTCTCATTTCCCCTTCCTGCCCATAGCCCCCACGGTGCTCAGGAAGCTGTGCGGTCCTGGTCATGCAAGCGGAACTGCAGTACTCCATGGCAGGTCAGGAGTCCTAGGAGTAGGCAGCTCCAGGCCCGCTCTCATGGGAAGAACAGCTTTTGTAGCAAGGATAGCACACAGGCATTGAGGGAACCTGTGACAACCTTGCAGAGCTTATGCTTTTACTGCCACCAGGGCTGGGCCTGGAGAGAACAATGTGGTCAGTGACATCAGAACCACTGTAGCAGATGTTGTGGACATTCTGGGCCAGCCTGACCCTCATCACAACTCCATGAGGCAGCATTACAACAGGCATTGAATGGATGAGGAGGTCACGGCTGGTCAGGGAGGTCAGATGTCCAAAGTCATCCAGCCAGAAAGAAACTGGGTCAGGGTTCAAACCCAGATCCGCCTGGCTCCCCTAGCTCTGATATTGCTGCCTTTGATTTCTGGCTCTTTCTAGGCATATCTCCCATTCCTTCCTGGGCCCCACAACACTGTCTTACACTTGTGAGCCAACCACTACGAAAGCTGGACCTGCCCAAAGCAGGCTTTCTCCATATATCTCTGTTTGTGATGTCCTTTTGCACACACTAGAAGGTTAATCTTAATTGATATTCAAAAAATCAATTAGAAACCTCCACAGTAATTACAAAGCAATCACTCCTACTATGTCACACTGTTTCTCACAGCCTAAAAGAGCATCTCAGGTCATTTCAGCTTTAGACCCACATCCCTGTGTGAGTGGGAACATCCACACTTCACGCTCCCACCATCTACACTGAGGACATGGAGCATGCCTAACCCCATCTCCCACCTCTCAGCTTTTACTCACTGCACATTATGCTGGCTCTCACCACAGCTCACAAACCCACCAACACAATACTCCTTTTGAGAGACAGCAGGGTGACAGAACAAATGCATACTTTATTATTATAAAAATCTACACACTGGGCATGCCTGGTTGGCTCAGTCAGTTAAGCGTCTGCCTTCACACATGTCATGATCCCAGATTCTGGGATTGAGCCCCACGTTGGGCTCCCTGCTCAGTGGAGAGTCTTCTTCTCCCTCCCCCTCTTCCTCTACCCCCTGCTTCTGCTCTCTCCCTCTCTTGCTCACTCTATCTCCCTCAAATAAATAAATATAATCTTTTAAAAAAATCCACACACTGATCAGAATTTGGCAGTGGAGGTTTGAGGCACACAGTTTGAGAGCAAGTGTGCTAAGGAGTTAAATGAACACCACTTTGTCTATTTCTCCTGGACATAATTACAATCTGAGTGAGATCCCTGAAGATGAAGTCATCTTCAAGATGCAAATGGACAAGTCTTTAAGAGTATTATAGACACCTATGGGGAAAGACTCAAGAACAAGCAGGGAGAGGACATGGGGAAGAGCAGGTGGGTGTAGGGGCCTTCTCAGTTACTTAAATTATGTAGCATCAGCTGACCTCTTCATAGCCTTTACAGGTTGAAGTGTGCCTCCCCCAGCACCTAAGAACATGATCTTATTTGGAATTAGAGTCTTTACTGACATAATTACTTAAGATGAAATCATATTAGAATACAGTGGGCCTTAATCCAATATGACTGGTGTCCCTATTTTAAAAAGGGGGGGCAATTTGGACACAGACACAGATTACAAGGAGAATGTCATGTGAGCATGGAGACAACCACCTACAAGCCAAGGAGAGGCCTGGAGTAGATCCTTCCCTCCATAGCCTCAGAAGGTAACAACCCTGAAGACATCTATATTTCAGACTTCCAGCCTCCAGAACTGTGAGAGAATATGTTTCTCATCTGAGCAGTCCAGTTTAAGGTACTTTGTTATGGCAGCCCTAACAAACTAAAATACAACAGCCCAATTTCAAACTTCTGCTAAGTGAAACCTAGATAGTTTTCAGGTATAAAGCTACACATTAAAATACAAAGGCTGGGCACCTGGGTGGCTCAATCTGGTATGTGCCTGACTCTTGATTTTAGCTCGGGTCATGATCTCAGGGTTGTGGACAGAGTCCCAGGTCGGGGTCTGTGCTCAGTGGAGAGTCTGCTTGATATTCTCTTTCTCCCTCTCCCTCAGCCCTCCCCACTGCTCACACTTTCTCTCTCTCTCTCTCTCCCTCCCTCTCTCTCAAATAAATAAATCTTTAAAATACAGTAAAGGTAGAGTTATGTGCTTTCAACCCAAAATAGGACCATGGGCCTTCCGTGACATTTCCCTCACTTCTTAGGAAAGTTTCCAATAACCATCTCTACATTGAGGGCAGCATTGTGTCACCTAAGGGAGAGATCGGAGTCTTAATTGGCAAATTACAAATAAAAACAAAAAGACAGGGAGCTGATAGCTGAAGCATACAGTCCCAAATATTAAATCATAATTAGATTCAATGCATATTGGTTGCATTTAGCCATGTTTCAGCCCTCTCTGAAGCCCCCTCTGAAACCATGTTTCAGAACACCCAAAACATTTCCATAACTGTCAACTGAAAAGCTATACATCTGGCAAAATGATCTAATTTTTCCACTTAAGATTCTTACATTTATATATTGTACTGAAGAAATTATTCTGTAGAATACAGGCTTCAAAACAAATGGAATCAAACCAAGATGTTTTTTGTCTTAGGAATGTATCCTGAATTAGGGCCATGAGAACATTCACAATTTTGAGGCAATTTTGCAAAATAGGATTTACCTTGATGACTTCATAAAACTGTGCTGTAATTTTACCACAGACATTTTAATTCTTCTGCAATCTGATACGCATGTTTCTGGCTGAAAGGATAAACATGAATTCCTTTTTGTATTTTTTCCATCACTGGTACATGTTATCCAACACCTGACAGGCTGTCAGGACACGAGCTCACTAAAAGGTGAGGCTAGTATTTAATTTGCGTTATGAAGCACAGTCATGGCACAGAGCCACACACATGGACACTGCACATTTCATGCATTCATTCAACACACACACACTGCTCCCTGCAACTGTGCTGGGCGCTCTATATGGGAAAAACCCTGCAGGACAGAATAGACAAACCCAAGCAGTAAAGCGATGCAGAGCTATTTTTCTATCTTTGCAGATGTCATCCACATATGTGTAGATTCGCCACCTCCTTTAAGATTCTTTGGGGCAGTTTTCTTTTTGTTCTTTGAGGGCCCTGGAAGGTCTGGTATGGTGGTCATGGTACACAATCAGGTCTTGTCGACGCTTTCATCAGGCTCCTGACCTCAGGACAGAGAGAACTGTCACACAGAATTTCTTTCTTAGTTTACTGCTTTTGACTAAAATCATAACATTAGCTCTGACATAATGACTGCACCAATTAGACTTAGGCAACAAGAAAACTTGGATGGAATAAATTTAGATGTGGGAATGGAAACCTCTCCAGAGGTCCCCACAGCAATTATCTGTCTTCTTCCAGGGGCTGGGAGACAGGCCTGGTACAGGCCTGCAGTCCAGAGGGAGGCCCCAGCTTCACAGAGGAGAGGGCCTCCAAACTCCTCCCTGGGCACTCCACCTCCCTTCCCCTGTTGCAGCCCCAGCACAACCTGCTGGGAAGGGGAGTTTAACAGGGGGTCATGAACACTAGGACCTGGGCAGCAAGAAGAGCTCAAATGATCTTCAGGCTGAAGCTTCCAGACTCTTGCCTTGAATGGACGCCCTGAGGGCAGGGCCCAATCCATCCAGGTGTGCACAGAGCAAATACCTACTGCATTAAAAGAGTGGCTAGATCTAATTTCATAGACACTAAAATAAAACTATTCTTACCACAACTCAGGTCCTTCCTCCAGGTGTTTGCACACAGTGGAGTTTCCTCCAGTGCAGGACCTTATGTCTATGAGACCTAGGGTATGGTACAGGGCTGTCGTCACAGTCTCTGAGGGCACTGAGCTACAAATCAGTAGAGGGCAGTGACTTTAAAAGCAAACGAAATAAAGTTGAGATTCCATAGAAAGTAATTTAGAGTGATTGCTTAAAAATACAAACATCACTCTACTATGTCCAACAGAAACAAGTGCTTATTCTGTTTTGTTTTTCCAAATGAGACTGCCAGCCACACTGAAAAATTCGTTTTATCCCTGGCTGCTGCCTATGAGGACAAGCAAGGCAAACTGTGCATCTGTGACAGACACTTGGAAAACTGCAGCCCCTCCCTGGGGATGCTATTAGTGTCTGGGGTTCTTGTAAAAACAGGGAGACATGCGAATCTGATTACTATTCAGATCAGCAGCAAGGCCCAGGCTGTCTGGAACTGACATCTCCAGGTAAATAAAAGGGCATTCACTACAGACTGTGCGTGTTCTTATGTCCCGTCTTGGAAAAAGTATATGTCTGCACACACAGCCTCCACAGCCATCTTGTGGAAAATGTCTCTGGCCCCCAGGTGCAGGGGTACACTTTGTGCACAATGTGATTGATTATTTTATGTCACTTAGCACTTCTTCTACCCCCAATACCATAGTCAAATACCTGGCCCATTTGGACTCTAGCATTAGGCGAGGGGTTGGTAACAACCCGGGGTCTCTTTCTTGGTTCCCTGACTCATATCCCCAGTATGTGACACTGTCCACTTGTCAAAAACGACCTGTATCAAACAACAACAGTAAAGCTATTGGCTCTGGAGCTTAAATGAATTAATGACTTCATAATAAGAGCTAGCATTTATTGACATCTTTCTCTGTGCCAGGGACTGTGCTTAACATTCACTATGTTACAATAACCTGATGACATCATTCTCCTCAACTTCCAGGTGAGGAAAAGGAACACAGGGCAGGTATGTCACCTACCCCAGGTCACACAGGACTCCAGGACTCCAGTCTGGCTCGTTTCTCACTCTGAGCCCAGGCTTGTCAGTGCTTCAGCAAGGGGGAAGACAAAGATCTTAAACGGCAGGCTGTAGGTTAGGTTCTTTCATCTCTCCTCAACCCACCTAACCACCCCCACCCCCCGCCCTAGGAGTTCACGTAATCCTCAAGTTGTATAAAGTGGCTTCTCAATCACACAGAAATTTGATTTTCCTTAAGTATCAATCCAACTTTATCTAAAAACCCATCTTAAAGTTAACTTGCAGGGAGCTGGGGGCCTGGGGTGTTCAGGACCTCTCCTGAGAATGTCTGTGGTAAGACTACACCTGCCATATAAATCTTGTCCAGGAAAATAAAAGAAGCCGGGCTGTGTAGGGTAGAGTTACTCCAGCTGCCTGGACCCCCTGCTCACAGACTGGGGAGATCAGAGGGGAGCCAGGCCAATTTGATTCCAGGCCCAGAAAGCCGTGTTTGAAGCGAACCCTCTCAGGTTTCCAAGGAGGGAAGGTTTGCTGGAGAGCTGGGAGTGTGGACTGAAGGCGGAATTCCAGACTCTGTGGTTCCTTAGAGAAGCAGAGGGCAGCAGACTGCATAAGGAACCAGATTCCTTTCTACCTCAGATAAGATTGAGGCCTCTGTCTCTGAAGGTGTTATTAATACTCTTATTTGTTTCAAAAGGAGTTAGTGCTGCTCTTTTCCTGTAGAGTGAGAGTCAGAAGAGACAGGGACTTCCCCAAGGCAGGATGACCCCAAGGTTATAAACCCAAGGAGGGAGGTCCCACCTGGGCCTCTGGGAGCTTGGTCCCACTCCAGCTCCGTAGCAAGGCTGCTACAGCGGCTCTCCCTTCCTCGCTATGTAATCACATTTAATAAAACATGAATATTGTACAATAAAAACTGCATTTTCATAAATCTGTTTGTGAGATCAAGTGGTAGGCTTGAAAATATGAAATATGTATCAAAATCTATTACAGCCTCCTCTGGGCATTTTATATAAATCTTTACCTGTGAGAACATTTCAGAGATAGAATCCAGACTCCACAGAACACCCAAAGCATTTCCTCTGCTGCATTGTGATATCAGCGTAACATTTTTAAAAATTCAAGGTAAACTTTGGGATTCACACGCCCTGCACCATCACCCTAAGAAACATGTTTTCATTCACATGAACAATTACTGCAGTTGCCCTGCATCCCAAGTCCTGCTAACCCATCTGGCAGGCACCAGCCAAGCTCTCCCAGGTCAACAGCACCCCATAGTACCAGCTCCTAGGGCTGGCTCCCCACTGCTTCCCTGCTTCCTTCTGAGAGGAGGGCGCATATACACCACAGGCCTCTCCCCAGCCCTCATTCTTCCCACTGGGGGACCTGGGTCTTAAAGTATACAGTAAACAATTATCTAGAACTAGTTAATTCCCCATGGACACTCTCCCTCTCATATGCCCATCCATACTTTCCTGAACCTCTCCCTCTTCATTTTCTTGCAACTCGTTGGAGTTTCTGTATTAGACAAATCTCTGTCCTCTTTCTAATCCTCTTTCCCTTCCATTTGGGAAACAAATATTAACCAAAATTAGGGGTGAATGACATAAAAGTGGTGTTGATAATCCAAATGTGTCCAGGAAAGGGACATGCCTGCATTTGCCTTGGACGTAAATGCGATGACACTCTAGGGCTGATTCTGAAGCTCTCAGAAGTCCCCAGAAGCACCTTTCCATCTCCAGGAGTCTTTAATGACCTCGTTCCATTTCACTAAGGAAACCTGCTTCATTCAAACACTAGCATTCAAGATGGACTTTACACTTGATCTTAGCCAAAAGGCCGACTATTTTACTCACCGTGATTGTTTTTCTATTGTCTTCCATACTAAAATCCTTGATGTTGTTATATTTCCCTGTGCAATCAATTTATCCAGATTTCAGCTTGTTTGTGAGCTGGCCCACCAGGAAAGCTAGCCACCACTTACTTGTAATACTCTTCATGGAGAAGTGTGGTCTGAACACCAACCTATCACCCTACACTGCTTAGGCCCCTGCCTGTGGGGGGGCCACCTTTTGTCCATCATCTCCCCTCCTGTCAGCCTCACCTTTTACAGCCACTGCTATAGAAAGCAGGTCCCTGCAGGTTGCAACCAACTTCCCACAGGAGTGAACTGCCAGCTTCTTCCCTCACCACACCTGTTTCAGGTCTTCTCTCTGCTGCTGAGCTGTGGGTCCCTTGTGGGAACTATCTCACACACACTTACCATCTAGAAGTGCAGAGAGGTAATGCCCTATGAGGCAAGAGAGGGGGACGCAGTGCTCCTCCTTCTGACCTGTGAGGCACGAGAGGGAGGCAGTGCTCCTCCTTCATTGCTCAGGTGAACAGTTATGAGTCTTGCTCCAGAAGATTCTTCAGAGTTCCAAAGAGCAAGCATCTGGTGATCCTTTGTAGTCCCCCCTCTCAATGACAAGCTGTTCCCCTGTCCTTCCCTCCTCCCTGGGACTGCATATCAACCCTTGTTGTGGGAAGTACTTTGGGGGAAAACAGGAAGAGAAAGGCTATTTCTGAATGTTCCCTACTACACATGTGGATTACCTGGAGAATCAGATAAGAATGTGGCTTCTTAAAGTGAAATTCTATAAGCATGACTGTTGGCTCATTTTGCTCTTCTGGATACCTGAAAATATATATTTGTGACAAAAAATATATTTGTGACAAATCCCAGAGGAGCTTCAATGAACATGGGTTCCATAAGGACTCTAAAAGAACAGTTGCACCTTGCTCTAGATTGAGGACAAAAGATAGTTTATTACATGTATAATTACATAAAACTATCTCTAGGTAATGTAAAAAGATTCTGATATTAATTTTCAATTCCTCTCACATGAGAACCTCTTTAACCTTGTGTGGAGAAAATACTATATTTGCTCTGGGCTGGTCCAGATTTCTTGGCTTTTTTTCATTGGCCAGTCCTGCTTTTTCTCTTCTCTGGACTTTGCTTGTCCTTCCCTCCAGTACTCTCTGCAAAGTAAGTTTGGAGCTCCCATGTTGGTACCCCTTGCAGCCTGTATAGCTCCAGGCTTGCCCTGGGTCTGATGATCTCTGGTCCCTGCTCTAGGCGCTGACCTGCTGCTGAGACCAGAGGAAGATCCATCCTTTGCCTCTGCAGAGAAGAGGTGCTTTCTACCTGCGTCTGAGCTGAAAAGGGGTGCATGGAACAGAAAGAGTGTCCTTTTTTTTTTTTTTAAGATTTCATTTATTTATTTGACAGACAGAGATCGGAAGTAGGCAGAGAGGCAGGCAGAGAGAGAGGAGGAAGCAGGCTCCCCGCTGAGCAGAGAGCTCGAAGTGGGGCTCGATCCCAGGACCCTGAGATCATGACCTGAGCCGAAGACAGAGGCTTTAACTCACTGAGCCACCCAGGCCCGGCAAGAGTGTCCTCTTTCTTCCTGAACTCAAAACACCCTTCCTCCAGGCAGCACTGTGGGTTCACTAACTACTTCCTGTCTGAAACAATGTGAGCTACAAGAAGGTGGAGGCAACCATCCTGGCTGTGTGTGGTTGGGTGGAAAGGATGGGAGGTGCTGACAGAAGGGAATATAAAAGAGAGGAAGCTGGCAATCCCTCCTGGCTCTGGAAATAGCCTTTTGCCCAGGTGTTAGAAAATGTGACAAGGTGGGAAAAGGAAAGCAAATACCAGACAGGCTTGACCCTTTTATGAATGTTCTAGTTCTGCTGGCTAGAAAGAGTCTAAGATGTGAATTATTTTAATTCAGAAAGAGAAAACCCCAAGGCAAAGCTTCAGTCGGGGACCCCGCCTGGAGGAGGCAGGATGCCTTTTTATCTTCCTCTCCCCCTCACTTCTGGAAAGCACTGCATGGAGTTTCCTAATTGCTACAGGACTGGCTTAGCCCCCAGGTTCTCTGGGAGATACTGTCTGAGGCCTGTTGGGGTGGGGTGGGATCACCAAGCTGTCGATCCTGTAGGAACAGTAGGTGGCTACAGAGTGCCACCTAGAGGCAGAAGTGGCTAAATATTCAGTGGGACTCAGGCCAAAACAAGCACCATAGCCAGATCACGTCCAATTTTTCCACCTTCATTTGTTTGTTTTAGTGAGGTCTAGAAGGCTCAGCCTCATGCTCCCAGCCCTCAGCCCCCAGCCCTGGACAGCTCAGGCACAGCCAAGGTCCCTTGCTTCCAAGGCCCCAAAAGCTGGACACAAGGAAAAGCCAGCAGAGCCGAGTTCTGACAGCTTCCTCTCAATTTCTCAATTTTTTTGTTCTTTTCTTCACATTTAGTCTTACCAAATGTATTTTAACCTTATAGACTCTTAGAACTCAAAGAGGTACTATTTATTTTTATAAACTAAATCAACATAGAATAAGTATAAAACACTTGTTGGGCTTCCTGGCCCAAACGCTATTGCTTCTCTTGATTCTTCTTTTAAAGAATCTATTTTGTGTCCAGCTAGGAGTGTGTCTTATTAGTTCCCACTGTAACTGTGGCTGGCTTAGAAAACACTGTTTTAGAAATCTAAACCACCACCCCTGGTTCTTAGAGTTCCCAGACTCCTTTTAAATCTGGTGGACCCTCTGCCCAGAAGAAATTTAGTGCCCCCATACCCAAGTTAATTTAGCCCTAGTCTCAAGGGATTTGTGAATCATTCCTCTCCCCAATCCATCCATGGATGGATTAAAAATCCCTCTGTAGGACAGCCTATGCCTGGGGACATACTGCAAACTGGAACTGGTCCTGTAGAGCTGGTTCTAATATGTTTTTAGATGTCTCATTCTCTACAGAAATTCTAAGGGCACAGAATGCCCTTTGCCCATGCTATTCCTCTACCTGGAATGCTCTACCACCCCTAATATCCAGTTATCCATAGCTGCAAAACAAATCACCCCAAAACACGATGGGTTAAGTCAATAGCTTGTTACTATTTTTCACAATTCTGTGGGCTGACTGGGCTCATGTGGGCAGTTCTTACTCCGTTACAGTCAGATAAAGGCTGGGGCTGGAACACTCAAAAGGCTTCTTTACTCCCGTGTCTAGGGCTGCTGGGATGGGTAGAAAAGCCAGGGGCTGATTGGATATCTCCTTCCATGCTTCTCTTCTATGAGGCTAGCTGGGCTTCCTGACAACAGGGTGGTCTCAGAGGAATTGTACTTCTTACATGGCATCTGCCTTTCCCCTGAAAAAGTGTTCTAAAATGTCTGGGAAGAAGCTGGAGAATTCTTATGACTTAGCCTCATAAGATCCAGAACATCACTTCTGCTACATTCTATAGGTCAGCCCAGATTCAAGGAGAGAAGAATTAGACTCCATATTTCAGTGGGAGGAGGAGCAAAGAATTTGTGACCATCTTTAAACCACACACCCTGTTTGTCTGGCCAAGCACTACTGGATGCTTTCAGTTTCATATTAATGCCATTTTCTTAGGAAAGCAAGGGTAATCACCCCCTAGGCTACAGTAATCATATTTTTTTGTACATGTTTGTATAGTGCTCTTGCACTCTCTCTCTCACACACACACTTTTCATATTTTCTTTTTTTTAAAGATTTTATTTATTTATTTGACAGACAGAGATCACAAGTAGGCAGAGAGAGAGCAAGGGAAGCAGGCTCCCCACTGAGCAAAGAGCCCGAGGCGGGGCTTGATCCCAGGACCCTGGGATCATGACCTGAGCCGAAGGCAGAGGCTTTAACCCACTGAGCCACCCAGCACCCCCACTTTTCATATTTTCACATTTGTTTAATATTTATCTTCCCCACAGACTAAGTTCCTCAAGGATACAGGCCATGTCTTTTATTCACTACTGGTCCCAGGCACTCATTCAATGTCTGGCATCATGTTCAACTTCAGAACTGAACTAAACTGATGTTGGATTTTCAGTTGATCAAGAGAGGGAACACGGAAAGATTTGTAGGAAGGTTGAAACTAATGTAGGTGTGTCTTTATGCAGCAACCTCTTCATGTGACCTTGCTTGTCATCAGTTTGATCATGCCCCTCCCTGAGCTCTCTAAAAGAAAGGCCTTCATGTTTCAGGAGCCCATCAGTCATGTAGTTTGAACCCCCAGAATATGGGAGGACTCAGAACTTTAGGATGGGGCAGATCCTAGGGGTGGACCTGTACCTAGAAGGAATCTGGTCTCCCCGGCAGCATGTAGCAGTTGCTGTGTGGGCACTGACAAGAGGTGGCCAGTCATTCAGCCCAGCTGTCAGGTCAGCAGGCTCTTTGCAGTCACAGGTGTGCTGACAGCTGGGCAGAGCCCAAGAACAGGGAGTTCAGAGCAAACCCTCATCAGAAATTGCATCTCCGAGGGCCTTAGGGTCAGCAGATGGTGTGACCTCATCCCCCAGTTGCTGGGCCAGGGGGTGGCTCTATAGGACTCCAGGCTGTGGGGCCCCTACTCTTAAAGAGACTGGAGCTCTAAATAGGGCACTGAGACAGAGACAGGGGCACAGGATACAAGATAGGCAGCCATCTTCCACCAACAAGGTATAAGGTAGGGCTTGGGCATGAGGCAGATCCAGGTCCTCAGTCAATATTACAGGTCAGGAAGAACAACTTTGCTGTTTAGATCCCTTCTGTTAAGCTCTGGATGCATGTTTGTGGCAGCCACTGCAGCGTTTGCCAAATAATTTTGCTCTCCATCACCTTCTGAGGTCATGGTAGGATCATATTTTCTGTCCCCCTTGTGGTTGGATGTGGACATGTGACTAGTCTGGCTAATGAGTTGTGAGAGCCAGTGGCAGGCATCCCCCTCCGCCAGAGCCTGAAATTACTGGTGTAAGACCCTAGGAGATCTCCTTCAACACTGGAGATAGCTGCCCCAACCAGGCCGGGTCTCTCAGTCACGATGAACAGCACGCCCTTGCCTCCCATAATATCTGTGTAGCTGGAGGGGCATAAAAATTTGTGTTTTAAGTACCTGACACTTTACAGTTCTTTGTTGCTATAGCACAAACAGGCCTGAAGGTTCTCACTTTGGCTGCAAATGAAAAGCACTCAGGGGCTTTAAAAAGTCCTGATGCCCACTCCTACACCAGAAACTCTAGGTTTATTGGTATGTGTATGCTGGGAATCGGGATGTTTTAAAACTGAATTTTTTTATTTAAAATACTTTTACATTTACAGGGAAGTTGAGAAAATAGTACAGAGAGTTACCATATGCTCCTCACCATATTTCCCCTACTCACCTACTGTTGACCTCTCACATTACTATGTCACTACTGTTGAACCAATATTGACACATCATTATTAACAAATGTTCATTCATTATACAGAGGCCCTTAGTTTTTAGCTTAGTGTCCTTTTGCTGTCCCAGGGTACCACCTAGGATGCCACATTACATTTAGTCATCATGTCTCCTTATGCTTCTCTAGACTGTGACAGAGTCTCAGAATTCCCTTGTTTTGGATCACATTAGTTTCGAGGAGCACTGGTCTGGTGTCTCATAGACTATTTATCAACATGGGTTTGTTTGATGCTTTTCTCATGGTTAGACTGGGTTAATGGGTTTTGGGGAGGAAAACCCCACCAATCAAAGATACAGGACTTATCACTGTTTATGTTGATTCTGATCACCTGCCTGAGGTTCAACTTGTCAGGTTTCTCCAAAGTAAAGTTACTCTTTTCCCCTGTTTTCATATTAGACTCTTTGGAAGTCATTATGCATAGCCCCCACTTAGGAGGTGGAACACAACTCTTACCCCTTTGTAGGAGGAGGGCCTACATAAATTCTTTGGAATTCTTCTGTATGAGAGATTTGTCTCCTCTCGACTGATTTATTCAATTATTTATTTGTATCAGTATGGACTCATGGACATTTATTTTACACACTGCTTATGGTCCAATATCTCATTGCCCAAATTGTTCCAGCTTTGGCCACTGGGAGCTCTATCAGTTGGTTCCTGTGTCCCTTTGACCTACCCCCATCGCTGTAGTGAATACTTCCTTATTCTTTGTTACTACAAGATGCTCCAGTCTTACCTTGAATCTTTCCTGCCCCAACCCCATAATCAATGATTTCTTCAAAGAGTCATGGTTCATTTTATTGGAGGATATTAGAAACCCACATCCAGGTGCTTGGTTGGACATCAGGATTTGTCATTCTAATGTGCAATAAAGTCAGAGAGCCACCGGCTAAACTCACAATGGTTCTCAACCCTGACTACACACAAGAAGAACCTTATGCTGACTACAGCATGGCAGTTGGTTCCCCATAGGTGCATGAGGCTCCACAGCACACAGCATTTGCCATGTATCAAAAGTATTTACCACATAAGATACCCATGAATTCATTTGACGGTTTTTTGTTGTTGTTGTTTGTGCAACAATTTATAAATACTATTTATACCAATGTTTCCTGGAGTTTAAGTATCTTAGCAGAAGTTACATCTGGTGCTATGGCTAGAATTCTCTCTGCTCGACCCCCCTTCCTCCCCCCAACGCCCCCCCCCTCCGCCGAACTCAGTTTTTGTCTCGACACCCAAAGAATATGAAAGGTGGAGAAACTACTCTCAAGGCACCAAGGTCAGCTCAGGATCTAACGCCAAGTCGTGGGTGAGCCCAAGACACTGAGGTGACCGTTTTCTTTCCAGGACCAGGAAGAGAGCTCTAATCTGATTTGAAGTGTATGTGTGTGAGAAAGAGAATACATGAGTACCTGTGAGCATGAGAAATATGTGTGATTGTGTGTGAACTGTGAGTGTAAGTACAGAAGAATGTGTATGGCTGAGTATAAGTGTGCAAGTGTGTGTGACTATGTATATAAACTTGAGATTGTGTGTGAGTGTAAATCAATGTGAGTGTGAGTGTGAGTGCTCGTGAAACACTGAGCATGTGGGGTGGGGACAAGTCCCAGCGACAGAAGCCCCCCAACCATCCTCATTCCTCACACAATCTTGTACTCCCAGCTAACTATCTCTGCTCCAAACTCACACTTACAGGAAATGGAGGGGATCAGGGTGCCATGCGTGGCACCGTGCCAAGTCTTGTCTTTCACCTCCTCCTGAGAACCTGGGTGCAGCACAAAACAGTCAAATATTTTCCTCTTCTGTCATCACTAACTATAGCTCCACAAGTTCTCAGATCGCTGTGCTAGCTCATTGCCATAATTAGCAATTTTCTGATATCATACTAACACTAGTTAATTATTCCCTAGGAGACAAAGCAAATTCATGGGATGCCGAGGGTAAGTGGATAAATTCTGCTCCAGAGAGAAGCTCAAGCATTTGTTGTGTGTTAGTCATACTGCAGTGGGGTCTCAGAAAGGGCTCAGTGACGTGGAGCAGGGCTATGGGTGAGGACTTGCAGAAAAGCCTCAGTCCTTACGCTGGTGTCCACAGCCCTTCTCCCCCCTCCACCACACAAACCCTGGAAAATTCAGGAACCTGTTCTCCTCCTGTCTTTCACTAATGCTGTGACTGAGCCCACTGCAGCCCGGCCTGGGGCCCCAGTGTGAGGAAGGAAGTTTGTCATCTCCACCCTCCTCATCTCCACCCCAGTATCACCCACCCTTTCTCTGTTCCAGCAAAACTAACTTGTCCTCATCCTATCCTCAGGGCCCTGCTTTGTGTCTGCTTCTCCCCTCAGGGACACACAAGTACTTAACAAGTTTGCCTGTGATCCCCTTCTGCAGGCAGGACCTCCTGGAGAGGTGTTACCTGCTGATTGGGGACAAGAAGAAAGGGGCATAGGCACAGCTGTGGCTCCTGGAACACAGGAGCAGTGCCACTTCTCCACTTCAGAGACACTGAAAAAGAGAACTGAGAGTTCTTGGGGCACATCACTACGTGGGACACACCACAAACCTCTCAAAGGCCCGTTGAGTGAAAAGAAGTAAAGCAACCCACAAGGCTATTTTTGCCTGTTATTCTATTGACTGAAGCAGACATTGGGGTTTTTTTTTGCCTCTATTACTCAAATAACCACCCCAGTGGTGTCTTCCATTCACAAGTGAGAAAGTCCCTTGTTGGTGGAAAGTTTAGGCTTGAGATCTTATACCTGGGGCTTCCTCTCAATTCCCAAAGCACAGAGGGCCTGCAGAGTGTGGTTACAGTGCAAAGATGGTGAGGCTCATTCATTCCTCCCTGGCTTCCCACCAGCAAAAGCCTTTTAAGACCCTTTTGCCAGCCACATCCTGTCTGGTTTGGACACCTTCCCCAGTGAGCCCTGCCACCCTGAAACTGAGCACACTGTCATGAGGGGCTGTGTTGGGCTGTGGTTCAGTATGTTCTATAGGTACAGGCATCTGGATGATTCTATTGCCTAGTTTGCTGGGACAGTCTCCGATGACATCTCTTGTCCTGGAGTAATGGCCTAATAATTCCCCAGCCTTGATTTGGACAATAACTACGGTCAACCTACTTGGTAAGGAAGATTTGAGGGATAGCACCATTTCCTTGGCCTCTGAATTCTGGCCAGTCTAAGGCATCTCCACCCCTGTTGGAGAGAGGTAAGCGTGCTTCCTGAAACTCTGGAAAGTCAGGGTAAGGTGAGGTAGCGTGAAAAGATGCACTGGTAAGAGAATGAGCAACCCTGTCCACGTGCAGAGACATAAAAGGCTCATGCTGCACACCCATGTCTGTTCAAATCCAGCCCAGCTCTTTAAATGCCACCAGCATCCTGAAGCCTTCCCGGATGTCTTCGACCAGAGCTATCCTCTCGCTTTGAACCCTCAAATCCACCCTGAGCATCTTTTCACCTCCTTTAGCATGTTCCTTCTGAAATGTTGGAGAGGCAGCACAGAGCAATGCTCAGGAGTATATCAGCCTCAGCTCAAGTCCCAGCTCTAACAGAGTAGCTCTGTGACCTTGGGCAACTCACTTCACTGCCATAAGCCTCAGTTTCCCCATCTTACCTTCCTTTCTAGATTTGAACCATTATTCCTTTAAAAAGCAAAATTCAAATTGATTTGTTGAGTCTTGGCTATATGCCAGGTGCCTTCACAACCACTGTCTCACCAATCCTGGAACCAACTCTGAGAGCTAGGGGTCATTGGCACCCTTTTATAGGTGGAGAAGAAGAGGTTCAGAGAGGTTAATTAATTAGCCCAGGGCACACAGCTTAGTAACTAAAAGATCAGAGATGATTTAGAACACAGGTCCTTCCCCCAGCTTGTCACACAACCTCCCTACCTCCTCTATAAAAATCTCACAATGACATATAAGCATTTGTTCTGACATACACTGCAGTTTAGCTATAGGGGTTTGTAACACATGACATTTAAAATCAGTTGTGCTCTTCAAGAAAAATCAAATAGATCCCAGGCATCAATTTAAGGGAAGGACAATCATTTACATGGGCCAAGAAGCATTAAGAGCTTCAGCCAAAATCAATATGTTACTATTCCCTATACTTGGCCCTGAATACGTGCCAGAGTCTGCTCATGGCCTTGACTTCTGGATTGAGGAAAAGATGTTCAAACAATGTTTTCCATTTGCAGATAGTGCAAGCGAATGTTGTTTCCAGGTATAAGATTTATTTCTGAAAAGAGGAACTATCACCAGCCTCTCTTGGGCTCTGCCACTTCCTCTCTTGTGCCCTCAACATTCTCCTCTGTGCAGTGGGACTCTATGGGGTCATCTCTAGGACCCCAACAGCTCTTTGCAGGGGACCCTGAGTCACATATCTTAGATGCTTCAGGTTACATCTGCTTTCTAGAAGGTTAGCCTAAGCAAGTAGTATACTGGGTTGAATGGTGGCCCACAAAAAGATATGTCCGCATCCTTATCCCCAGAACCTGTGAATGTGAACTTATTTTAAAAAAAAGAAAGAGTCTTTACAGAGAAAATTAATCTAAGGATCTTGAGATAAGATCATTCTGGATTACCTGAGTGGGTCCTAAATCTAATAACAAGTGTCTTTTAGGAGAGACACAGACACATAGTGAAGAAGCCCATGTGAAGACAGAGACTGGACTGAAACGTGGCCACAAAGGCAAGGAAGGCCAACAACCACCAGGAGCTGGAAGAGGCCAAGAACAGATTCTTTCCTATTGCCCCCAAAAGGAGCCCAGCCACAGAACCCCTAGAATTTTCACTCCTGGCATCCAGAACTGTGAGAGAATAAATTCCTTTTGTTTTAAGCCACTCATTTTGTGGTAATTTGTTCCGGTAGCCATTCAGGAAACAAATATAAATAGTTTTATATGAACACATGCTCACTTTTCAAACACAAGTTGGCTTCATCTATAAATGTTCCTGAGAGGAACTATTCAGTGGAATTACCATGACTGAAATCAAGATTAGCCCCAGTCTGTTAGAACACCTGAAAATTATCTCCAGTGAAAGGAAGAGGTGCCTGGGGAACTGACTGGACAAACCCCCTCACACCTTACTGAAGGTACCCAGGAGTACACACTGGTTTTAACGTTGCTCCAAACCAATCTGTCAACAGGCCCTTAAAACCTACCTGGTCCTTCTCTTATACAGTCTGGTTAGTTTTTCCCACTGTGTTCCCCAGAGGGTCTTTCTCTAGTCCCACAGCCTGCCTCATATCCAGCCACAGCCACGCAAGTGGAGATAATGAAGGCCCAGGCTGAGTGTCCTCAATTTCCCGTCAGGGGCCTCCACCTGGTGAACAGTTCCTGGCAGAGGAATGTTTCTCTATCCAATCCAAGTCTAATCTTCCTCTCAGGTTCTGGGTCCCATCTGCTTCTGCCTCCTCAGGACCAATGTTTCACCCTTAGCCAGTCTCTGTCATCTCTCCCTCTCTATAGTGCCTTCCTCTGGGATAGAAATATGATGGATGGACACTCCCTTACATGAAGAAACTATCCATACCAAGGGCATACAGGCAGTTCTTAGAAGAAAGTAATATGATCAGTAGCCCATAAAATGATCCTCAACCTCACCAGGAGTGGGGAAATGCAAATTAAAACCCTCATGAGCCACCATTTCCGTCACGTCAGATCACTTGAAATTAAAAACAATGCCCAGTGCTGGTAAATGATGTTAACTGTAGCTTTGTTTAGTACAGTGAATAGGAAAAACCTAAATGTACACCAGAGAGGATGGATCTATATACCGAGGCACAGGCTCACACCATGGATTCCCCACAAAGCTGAGCATGGCAACCTGTTGCAGAGGGAAAGAGGTAGGACAATGTGGAAGGTAGCCAAGATTTGAAAACATGTACTCAGGTAAGGTTACTTTCTTTTGTTTTACTGAGGAACAGCAGACATACAGTGCAAAGGCAGTAGCCAAGTTTAAGCACAAAGCAAGCGGCTGAGATTCCTTTTTATCTGTTTGGTTCTTCAAAAGAGTCCCACCTTCGATGGTCTTAGTACTCTGCACAGAAGGAAGAGTTGACCAGGCGAGAGAAAGAGAAGGTTGGATCCTAGCACTCACTGCCTAGTGGGGAGTGAGAGAGAGAGAAAAAGAGCGTGAGCACATGCCTGTGCACGGGGCCACACAGGTACATACCCTCGTGTCCCCATAAGGCTTTGGAGGGAAGATCTACCAGCACTTAAACACCTATTATCATTTTTCATTTCTTAGAAATAAATACAAATCAAATATTGGAAACCTGTTAGAATCTGGTTGAGTTGATAATGGAGCCAATGGTGTGGAATGTATTTTCAGCACTTTTCTGTATTATGCAATATTTCACTTAAAAAATCTGTCCTTGGGTCCTGTCAATCTGTCACCTCTCCATTTGTTAACCCAAATAAAAGCTAACCCTGTCTCCCATTGCAGGGATTACCAAGGCAGTTTTGGACACAGAGGAGCCCTGTCTGTAGGCTTTGGGGGCCAGAAGAAGGGAAAGAGTGCCAGGGAGCCCCTACTGGCTCTACAACCAGGCTTGGAGAAGACCACTCCCAGAGGTGGGGGAGGGAAACTGAACCCCCCAGACCTGCGGTGACAGAAAAAGGAAAGAGAGAGGCACAGAGACATGTATGCCCACCCTATACCCACCCCAGCCAGGGAGCCAGGCTAGAACTGAAGCAGTGGAAACTCCTCAGTTTCCTCAGCATTCGGTGACAGAACAAGCCATGGCCCTGTGTTTCTTCTTTATGGCTAGTGTCCTGAAACTATCTGTTCCTCCTGGTGAACTCTTCACCCCAGGTCAGGCTCCAGTCCAGCCCAGTCAGGCTCTGTCCACCACCTCAGGAAGGCTTCTCTGACTCGAGCCCTTCAGTGACCTTCTGTGACAAGAGTCCACAGACCCTCTCCAGTCCTGCCTTGCCTGAGTTCTCTTGATAGAGTTGACCCCACTCCATTCCTGAAACCCTCCCGAGGTTATAAGGATGCAGCCCTCCTCAGGCTCTCTGTTTGCCCTTCTTCAGTATCCTTTCTAGTTTCTCTCTTTCTCCTCTTCTCCCAGCACAGTCCTCTCAGGACTGCCCAGCCTCAGACTCACCTGGCATGGTGAGTATGGTGGTGAGTTAAGAGTGTTAACCTGATTAGGACACAGGGTGTCCAGACATTTGGTCAAATGTTATTCTCAGTGTAGGTGTGAGGATGTTTCTGGATGAGATTAGAACTTGAATCAGTAGACTGAGTAAAGCAGATGGCCACCCCCAGTGTGGGTGGGCATGATCCAAACATTTGAAGGTCTGTATAAAAACAGAAAGCAGAGGAAGGGAGAATTTGTACCTACTCTAAGAGACTATGTGAGCTGAGACATCAGTCTTCTGCTCTTGAACTGAGACATACACCATCAACTCCCCTGGTTCTCAGATCTCTGAACTTAGATTGCATCATCTCACCAGCTATCTTGGGCCTCCAGCTTGCAGACAGAAGACTGGGGGGCTTCTCAGACTCTATAAGCCAATTCTGTACAACAAATATTTTTATATATACATATTTCTCTGGAGAACACTAACTGATACAGGTAGTCAGTAAAATGTGGATTCTGCAGGCCTGTTCCAGACTTAATGCATCAGAATTTTTTGGAGTCTTCACCTTATGGACACCATGGTGGGGGTGGGGGGTCTTGTTTGGTTCTTCTCTGTGATTTGTGGCCAGCAGAGAGGTTTCATGGATTTGTAGTATCTTCCCTTTTTGCCCAGCAGGATCACAAGTCCCACATTCCCTCTTCTTCCCCAGACAGAGTAAAATGAGAGCCTTCAGAAAAACAGCCTCTGAGTTTGGTCTGGGCAAGGTAGCCCCCAGTGCGGGTTTGCGGAGCAGGCTCTACATTCAAGAGGAAGGTAACAGATGGCTTATCTCTGAAAATAGAGTACTGCAGCAGCTCCCAGAAATATTGCTTTCTTATTGTTTAATAGAAACTGTAGTAATTAAAATCAGCCTTCCAGGAATGCTCAACCAAGGAGTAACATGCCAAGATGTGAGGGATATCCTTCCATCCTTCCATGTTGGTTCTTAGTGTTTGATTACCAAAGGGAAATGCTGTCACTTCTCCTGAAGGATTCCACATGTTCCACAGGTGAGACCGCCACCCATGGTTTAATGACACCCACATCCAGACCAACAGGCCAGGTTTTCCTCCTAATGTCCAGTCCATATTTCAAATGCCTCCCAGATACTCTTCACCTGGATGCCTTTCACTCAACATATCCAAAATCACTTCCTCACTCCCTACCCACTTCCTCTACTTACCTCCTCTCCCCTATTCCTTACCTTGGTTAATGGCAACAGTGCTCACCTAGCTGTTCAAGTTAAAAATTCTGCTGTCATCCTCCTTCCTCCTCTCTCTTACTTCCCACAACCAGTTGGTTATGGATTTTGTCTGAGGCTATTTCCTCATTACTGCTTCCCTCCTCCCTATCCCCTCATCACAGCCTGCCTTGGTTCAGGCCCCAACACTTTCTGCCTGGACCTTTAGAAGGAGAGGTCTTTCAGAGGTTGTAGGGAACTTCAGAGTTCTAGAGTCAGACTAATCTACGTTCATATCTCAGCTCTGCCATTTACTAGCTGAGTGACTACAGATAAGTTATTCATCTGCTTTAAATCACAACCGTTTCCTTGTGTGCAAAAAGGAGTAACAAAAATGTCTATCTCAGGGTTCTAATGAGGATCAAACGAGATCATCCTTAGCACAGTGACTGGTATAGTGTACTCTTTCAGTGAATATTAGCTTTCAATTACTATCAATTCTGGTGGGTAGACAGGCCTTCCAGGTGCTAGACACAGTCTTTCATGCTCTGTCTGTGCCCCATATATTTTCTCATGCTTTTCTGCCTGGAATGCACCCCCTCCTCTGTCCATCAAGTTAACCCATGGTCATACTTGAATAGTGAGCTTAGATGTCACTTCTTTGTGATGTGTCAATATCTTGAAATCAACCATGATGGGAGTGTTTACACCGAGGAAATTGGCAAATAATGTGAACCAAGGGCTGATGTATTATTCTGATGATTGTCTAGACTTGGAAAAGTGATGGAGAAAAAGTTGTGTAGTTGTACCTGTACCTATTACAATTGCAAAACTGTTCCTCTAGTATTTGAAAACTATTATCCAATTTAGCAAAGAAGTTGCTCATATGGACAAGTGAGTGAACTTCCAGTATCCATCTTTGTTGTTTCACCTTCTTAATAATATAAACAAAAATAGGGGCACCTGGGTGGCTCAGTAGGTGAAGCATCTGAAATCTTGATTTCAGCTCAGGTCATGATCTCAGGGTCGTGAGATCAAGCCCTGAGTCAGGCTACATGCTCAGTGTGGAGTCTGCTTAAGATTCTCTCTCTCTGCTCCTTCCCCTTCTCCTGGTTCCCCTACTCACACTTGCTTGCTCTCTCTTAAAATAAAATTCTTAATAAAACAAAAATGTCAGCCATCATTTCCAGTAAAACTACACTCGTTTACAATGACATAAGTGATTACTGTGCCAAATCAGATATTATCAAGCATCTATTTGTAGTCTAATTTTCTTACACTATTGTAGTAGTAGATTTTATAAGAAATAGCAAGTTACACTGAAGTTATATACATAAATTGGAAAGTCATATCTTTCTAAACTTAAATAACAATATCACTGGGGCGCCTGGGTGGCTCAGTGGGTTAAAGCCTCTGCCTTCAGCTCAGGTCATGATCCCAGGGTCCTGGGATAGAGCCCCACATCGGGCTCTCTGCTCAGCAGGGAACCTGCTTCCTCCTCTCTCTGCCTGCTTCTCTGTGATCTCTGTCATATAAATAAATAAAATCTTAAAAAAAAAAAATTTTAAAAAAAAAAAAGAAAGAAAGAATCCACCGAGGGGGGCTGAACAGGCGCTCAGACTTCATTCCTCGGCCCCGCAGTGGCCACGTGGTGAGGACAAGCTTCCTGGCCCCTCAAGATGCGATGTCCAGGTGCCCCTCCCTCCTTTTGGAAGGAGATTCGCAGGCCAGGTCAGGGTTCGTGGGGCCCCCACCACAGCCAGGAAAATGGCCACGGAAGCGCACTCGGGCCCTCCCTTTACATGGCTCTTCAGGGTGGGACGGCAGAGGACTGAAAGGACGAGGCATCACGGACCACCCCGGACTGTCTCTTGGGAGCCCTCAGGCCATCAGAAGGGTGGTCCCGCCCGCCGCGCACCTGAGCCCTCGCTGCCCAGGCCGTGAGGCTTGAGGGCCGCGGACCCGGCGCCCCACGGGGTCAGGTCTCTCCTCCAGCCATAAACAAAGCTTGCTTCTTCCTCTGGCCCGGAGGAGGGCTGAGGTCACGCAGACGGTGTGGCGGCTCCGCGGCCATGTTGGGGACGCGCAGCTCTTCCTTGTGGAACCGCAGATCCCAGGACTTGTTCCAGTGCTTTCCCGGGGCCGACCTCGAGACCTGTTCCTCTACCAAAGCCAAGCGGTGTAGGCTTTGAAGAGCCGTGTCTCCAAAGGAACAGGAAAGCGGGGAGGCCGTGGTGGGGAGCCGAGCGGCGGGTCACCCACCTTGACCCTTAACCCGCCTCCCGACTTCCACTTCCGCCCTCGGCTGCGGTGGAATCATGCCTGGTGGTTAACGCGTGGCACGTGAAGGGTGGCGTGGGAACTAAAACAGCTGCTGAGTTTAAACCCCACACTAGGTTTCCAGGAGAGAGAGAAAAAAAAGGAAAGAACCCCCATTAATCATCTCATATGGATTACATATTGAATTAACATACTAACTTAAATAAAATATATTGTTAACTTTTATATCTCAGCTGTTTCATTTTTGAAAAAAGACAACTAGATTGCCCTTGTAACTTGCATATGTGGCTAACATACTTCAGTTGTTTTAAGGGAATATTCACCTATATAGTCCAAGAGAATCCAGGCTTTACATAAGTAACACAAATCACAACCACTAAACCAAACACTTGGCTTCCATGACCCAGATATTCCAAGGGTTTTCTACCAAGGGTGGTAGGATTGGCTGCCCTGGTGTGGCCAATTAGGGATGTAATGTCTGTAGGGAATTCAAAAACAATAATAAAACTCAACCAAAGGTCAGTCTGCTTTCTATTATCACAATCGGGTTGCTACTATAAGCAACTTCAGGGCTGAATAGCTCTTTCCTGCCTGGGTGAATGGCTCCTATAGCCCCCAACTCCTCAGATGAACACTGACTCTCCCACTTGAGTTTCTCACTGACTTCTCCTGACCCCAGGTGCCCACTGACCCCCCAAAATGGTGTTGTTGCCCTCACCATGGGCTGGGTGCTGCACTAAGTGCCCTGGGGCTATAAAAAGCATACATTCAGGAAAGGCTCCTGTATTAGTCAGGGTTCTCCAGAAAAACAAAATCAATAGGATGTGTATGAATAGAAAAGAATTTATTATAAGGAATTGGCTCATGCAATTATGGGGCCTGGCAAGTCCCAAATCTTCAGACTCAATGTCCCTGTTCAAGTCCAAAGGCCAGAAGCTGTGTAGAACCAGGAAGAGCCAATGTCCCATTTCTTTTTTTTTTTTTTTAAGATTTTATTTATTTGACAGAGAAATAGAGTCAGAGAGCGTAAGTTGAGGGAATGGCAGAGGGAGAGGAAGAAGCAGGCTCTGCGCCAAGCAGGGAGCCTGACACAGGGTTCCATCCCAGGACCCTGGGATCATGATGAGCTGAAGGCAGCCGCTTAACCATCTGAGGGATTCCTTTTCCTTGGAGGGTCAGTCTTTCCTTCTATTCAGGCCTGCAACTGACTGGTTGAGGCCCACCCATACTATGGAGGTAGACTCAAAGTCTACCAATTCAAATGCTAATCTCATCCAAACACTCACTGACTCACCCAAAATAACGTCTGGCCAAGTATCTGGGCACCATGGCCCAGCCAATTTGACACATAGAATGAACCTTCACAGCTCCTCACAGGCTAGTGCCAGGGTAGAGAAGAGAAAAGGAAGAGCCTACTGTATGGGCTCAAATTCTTAGCTATACCACGGCCTGCTGCACAATCCTGAGGTCATGTGGCCTCACTGTGCCCACATCCCCTTCAATACAGTGGGGACTGTGATCCTATCCACCCAGAGGCCACACATATAAAGTGTTCAGGACCATCCCCGGCATCCTGGGTGCCACCATTTTTAGTTGTATAGTGTGGCTGGGGGGAGATTCTGATTAAACTCATGATTACTTCCTGTGGCTTTGCAGCTTTATTCGTTGCATTTTGACTTTTGGGTCCAGGGCCTTTTGAAGGCAGATTTTCATCAGATTGCAAAACTGTGTCGCAAACCTGTTTTTCCCTGGATTAGATACAGAGGTGTTGGTCAGATACCCAGGAGGCCTAGAACCACTTCCTCAGCAAGGCACAGGCATTCCCTATGCTCCTGCACCTCCTGAGTCCCAGATTCTTCCGAACCCTGCCTTTATGTCCAGGAGGCTGAGCTTGGCTCACCCCCACTCCCCCGCCCCGCTCTCTAATTGAACTCCTCCTAGCTAAGTGTCTGAAGTGATTCAATAGTGCTGCTGTGTGGGAGAACTGAAGCTAAAAATAGGCACCTTTTCATGGCAGGAGGAAGCAGAGTCCTCAGTAACCAGGACTGCAGGAAAAACTGAAGGAGTGACCCAGACCCCAGGGGTCTTGTGTAGGTGACCTGTCATGGGTCCAGTATATATTTACTGAGTACCTACTGTACACAGGATAGGGGGTGGGGGCTTCTCTCTTTTCTCATGGCTCGAGAGGAAGAATCTCCCATCCTCTCTCACACCAGGGAGGGGGCCCCCCTCATTTGACTGGTGAGAACTTAATATCTGCTGGGTGCCATGCACCGGTGGGCTCCCTGCTCCCTTCCCAACTTTTACTCTTGGTTCCATGCTCATTGTGCTCTCAGGGGCCCAGGACCAGTTTTCCCTGCAGAGGAGAGGAGCTGGTACTTCCTTCTCAGCTGTCCTTCCACCCACGTGGCAGTGTGGTCCAGGAAACTGGGTGGGCGAATGGGATGGCTTCTGTGCAGGTGTGGAGCCAACCCCCTCTTTCTTGCTTCCTGCCTTGGCCTTTCTCTGGCATTGGGTTGTTTCTAACTGTAGGCACCCACCAATATTGTGTTGAAACGTCACTCTGGGGTTTGGATCTGAAAAAGACAGATTCAGAGGGGCCCAGGAGAGACCGGCATCCTCCACTCCAGCATGAGTGGCTACAAGAAAATCAGTGCTTTATTCCCAGAGTGGCTGTTGAGACTTGCATTTATGTCTTCCAGTCGGAGCTCTGGAGGTCAGGCACAGTTGACTCTAGCCCAAGACCCTGTGCTAAGCACTCGTAGGGAGCAAAGAGTGACCTGGACAGGAGCCCCTCTCAGCAATGCATGGGCCTGGCTTGGGAACCTTGCCTAGCAGCTTGCACTCATTTTAATGAGGAGGTGGCAAGGGCCATGAGGCAGATATAAAATGTGTGCTTGGGGCTGGATTGTATGCAGAGGATACTGAAAACCATTCATCTCCCCATTCACTGCACTGAGCTCCATCTGGAGGAGGGTGGAGAGAGTGACAGAACCAAGATGTTCAGGTAGTTCCACAGGCTGTGGAGCTCCGCAGGGTTGGGGGAGGGGGGGTGGTACACATGTTCCTTAGCACCTAGATCTGGACAGATACTTCTCTGGGGTCTGGCAGATCCCTCACTGTAGCTGGAGTGCTAGCAGGGCAGGCCCTGGGCAGTGGGTGTGGCGGCTGTGGGAGGAAATGTGGAAGGAGGGGCCCTGGGACAGGCATCTAGATTTAGATTTCACGGACTAGTCAGGTTTCAGAAATATCTGGGGAGATAGTCCTAGGATTACTAGCTTTTTAATTTCACTGAGTTAGGATGTTAAAAAAGAAAACTACCATCGATTTTCAGCGATACTTCATGAGAGAAAGGACATTTTCAGCACCAAAGAGTAGTAAGGATTTCCTAAAGTAGAATAATAGGGCTAGCTTTCCTTTGAAAGGGAGGGGGGGTGGCACCTGGGTGATGCAGTCTTTTGGGCTCAGGTCATGATCTCAGGGTCCTGTGATTGAACCCCTCCTCGGTCTCTGTGCTCAGTGGGGTGTCTGCTTTAGATTCTCTCTCCCTCACTGTCCGCCGTTCTCCCCACTCAGGCTCTTGTTCTTTCTCTCTAAAAAAGAGAGAGAGAGGGACGCCTGGGTGGCTCAGTTGGTTAAGCGGCTGCCTTCGGCTCAGGTCATGATCCCAGCGTCCTGGGATCGAGTCCCACATCGGGCTCCTTGCTCAGCGGGGAGCCTGCTTCTCCCTCTGCCTCTCCCTACTACTCTGTCTGCCTGAGCTTGCTCGCTCTCCCTCTCTCTCTCTAATAAGTGAATAAATAAAATCTTAAAAAAAAAAAAGAGAGAGAGAGAGATATAAAGTGTGTGTGTATTTATATATAGATGTATATAACTAATATAATTATATATAACTATATTATTTGATATTTATTGTTTTATTTATAATATTTTTCTTTATCTCTCTTATTACTCTTCTCCATGCGTATATCATTGTATCTATTTTTTCTTGTTTATTCATTCTGCAGTAAACCCCCTCCCGGTGTTTGGAAAACTCACAAGAACACTTGGTAGTGCTGGGACATGTTTTTCACTTCGTTTCTAGAATCATGGTTTGCATGAACTGCTGTATCATTTATCTGAGTAGACATACTTTCAGTTATGTTGAGGAACATTCCATTTGTAAACTCCCATCAGACTGTGCTTGACATTATTCATCTAGAACACCTGAGATGGTCACCAGCCCCCACCCCTGAGCAGTCCCACTCGTCCCTGTCGGCCTGTCTGCCTCGCTTCTGTCAGTCCTGCCAGTGGAGGGCGGGGCCCTGCTTCAGGCCACCGCACCCCAGCAGGTGTGTTCATAGTGATCACAGCCATGATCAAAATGCAAGGACTCAGCCGGCTTCCCTGGGTCGCTCTGCAAGCTACCTTGATGAATTGAGAAGTGAACCACCTAAATCAGGGACTGGTACAAAACCCTAGCCCGGAACCCAAGCCTGAAAAGCACATGATGAGATGAGGAATTTGGGATCAGATTTTGCAAAAGGGCAAGGCTAGATGCTGAGGAGCAGCTGGAAGTCCCCTGCAGGGTTACCAGGTCACAGCTGTGGTTGGGGTTCCACACCAGAGGCTGCAAATCCTTTGAAGACTCCCAGACATCACTGATTTTCACAAACTCTCTCCCTGGATGGCTTGCTGGATACAATAAAGCTGTAAATGGAAGACACACGCAGCTGGAAGAGCAAGCGAGCAAATAAAGAGAAATACCTGACACCTAGAAAATGCCCACAAGGGATGGGTGGGTCTCCCCAAGGCCTGGGGTAAAGCCATGGGCATCAGGGCCTGCCCTGCACAGAACAAGTGCGCTCAACTCACCCCCACCTTTGGTTCTCCGAGTCAGGCCATCCCTGCTCTCCCCCTTCATCCTGGATCCCCTGCCCTGAGCTCCCAAGATATGAAGCCAGAATGATGGCTGTCTACAGACAAGAGCAGGGGCTCTGGAAGGGCTCTACTCTCAGGACTGCTGGTGGTCGGCAACATTGACATTGGACAACAGGCTCAGGGAATGGAGGAGGCTCTTTCCTCTCTTTTGCTCACTGACAAGGACCCCTGGGGTCTGATGAGACACCAAGCTTCTGTCTGGCACCAGGCTGCTCAGACTGATAGTCTAGTTGGCTGGTTGTCCACAGTAATAACTAGATGCCTGGTTCTGTGCTGAATACTTCACGGATGCTCCCGCCAGGTCCTCACAGTACCCCTAGAAAAGCAGGCACCATTCTCATCCTATATTACAGGGAGAAACTAAGTGCAGGGAGAAGCTGACCTGAGTGTGCCTCCCAAGTGTAACAGTCGTGCCTGTGCTTTGATTCGCCATCTTTGCTGCCTCCCGAACGACATGGGAATCCGGAATCCACTAAGTCTCCTTCCTCGATCTGAGAATGTGGGGAGTATGTTCAGTTGACAGGAGTATCTGGATAACTTAAGAGGTGTAGACCTGATCAGTCCTGGTAAGTTGTCTTACTATTACTGTCTCCTCAGAGATCTCCATGCAGCCCCGGGGCAAAGCGCTGGGATGGGGGGGTCAGCGTGGGGTAGGGGTCACCCAAGCTGGGCTGCAAAGGCAGCTCCCCCACTTACCAGATGTGTGAATGGGGGCCAGGTCACTTAACTTCTCTGAGCCTCCCTGCCCTCCTGGGTAAAATGGGATAACAGTTTTGAGAACCTTGTGGCTCATGGGGAAGAGCCAGTAAGTTGGTACGGAAAGGTGGCTGGGCACCCAGAAAGTACCCACAAATGTCAGCTGCCATGGCTGTTTTTGTTATCCTGTTATCATTACTGCTATCATGACTTGTGCAACCAGTAGGGACCATTACCTTTAGCCACTGAAAAGGTGTCAGAAGACCACAAAACATCCCATCATCCCCATCTAGCTCTGTGGCTCCTACTTTTTTCTTTTTTTAAAGATTTTATTTATTTGTCAGAGAGAGAGAGCACAGCACAATTAGGGGGAGGGGCAGAAGGAGAAGCAGACTCCTCGCTGAGCAAGGAGCCTGATGCAGGGCTCCATCCCAGGACCCTGGGATCCTGACCTTAGTGGAAGGCAGACACTTAACGGACTGAGCCACTCAGGTGCCCCTGCTTTTTAGGATTGATTCTTAAGGAAACATGCATTGTTGCAAGTGGAAATCCAAGAGGGAACTTACTCACTTTATGGGACCAGTAGAAATAAGTGTGCCTGGTTAACCCTTCACTATCCACCTCCAGGGGCCCGAGCACGAGCTGAAAGACAAAGAGCAATGCCTGGAGTCTGATGAGGGGCAAGGGGCAAGGGGGCTGGGATGCCAGACACGGAAGAACCACTAAGGAGAATGACCCTAGAAGCACCTCTGCTGGCAGAAGGATGGCCGGAGCACGGGCACTGGGCCCACACTTCCTTTGTACCAGTGTTTCTCTGACATTAATGACATCAACAGAGGCATCCGGACCACCCTAAAGTCGTCCCAGTTATCCTGAGCTCCCTGTCTGCTGCTCCCCCACCTCTGCCTCCCAGAATGCCACGAACATATCCAGACTCATGTCCAAGACTGCTATCCTCTCCCCAGGCCTGTCTTCTTCCTGGGCTCCCCACTTTGGGAGCAAGGTGGTCATGTGGATTGCTCACCATGAGCGTAGGACCCACAGGTTCTCTCTGCACATTAACTCCAAACCAAAGTAGATAATAGATTTCCCACATTGTAAATGAGAAAATAAAGGTTCCAAGAAGAGAAAGGTCTCAGCCGAGGTCACCCAGCCAGCGTGAGATTCAAACCCATGTCTGGGGTGGCATAGCAATCATTTTTCACCAAAACCAACCACGCAGCAGACAAAGCCAGACACTCACTCACGTCAGGACTCTTGGAGTCAAAGGCTTTGGCCTTGATTTATTGTAGTGGGTATTCGACCTTCTTAGAGAAAAGACTGATAGCTTTTATCAGTTGTGAGCCAAAAAAAGATCACAAAGGAATTCCAAAGTGATGTAACAATGGAAATAATAAAACAGTAATGTTCCAGAAGCCTGTTTTCTACACGAAGACACTTGCCCCCTGACTTTAGGGAGGGGCTCAGCTGTGTCCTGGTCAGCTCAGCTTTGTAGGAAAGGAACATCTTCATCCCTTCCATGGCGGCTCCTTTCTCAAATCCAGCGCTGCCTGACAGCACCCGCCTACTGCCCCCCAGGCTGGTGTCCCTTGATTCTTGAGTGTGCAGTGACCCCATGTGGCCATTTCCCAGTGCAGCCACTTGCTGATAGTTCATTGTTTTAAAAAACTCATCAGATTGATGTCTTTGGCTAGAAGTTTTGCTTTCATTCCACTGAGGAGGCAGGCAAAACAAGTAGCTCTGACTGAGAAGAGACAGGCTGAACTTGCGAGAACAAATATCATTCCAGCATGCTAACCACGGGAACCCCTGAGCTCAGGCAGTAGGCTGAGAGCATCCCCTTAAGGCAGCATTGGAAGGACAGCAACACCGTGATGCCCTGATCAGGAGGCCTAACCTCAAGGTCCATTTCTGTCCTCTGTGAACCTCTCCTCCTGGCTCCCTCCTCCACAAGGCCACCACCCCCCACCTCAAACCAGGCATCTGGAACTTCCAGACTCAGGAAGTGGAAATGGGGGCCTGTCATGCAAGAGTTGAGATGGCCCGTGAGGTTGATCTAAGACACCCCTTTATTTTATAAATAAAAGTAAGGGTCATAAGTGTTAGGAAGTCTCTCCTTAAAGCCTCCCAGCAAGGATTTGCATACAGTCGTCAAGTCATAGTGCCTTAAAGAAGGTAGGGGTTGTTTTCTCTCATATTGAGATGGGGAAACTGAAAGGGACTCCATTTTTAGAAAGACTCCTTCTCTGCTGTTTTCTGCTAGGTCCTATTTATTCATGTTCCATATTTTGCATCTGAATAAACCAAAGAAGCCATGATCCCACTTCAAGGGGAAAGCAAGAAAGTTCATCATTCTCTGAGTGTTGTCCTAGGCCCTTAGGCACCTGATAACATGTAAGAAAAGCCAGATTCCAAACATGTAAGAAAAGCCAGATTCCAAACATGTTCCAGGACATTGGCTTTGAACAAAATTCAGCTGATGCTGGCATCTATACCCCCTACCGTTGGTGATTTATGAAATAACACCTATCATTCACTTGTCACTTGCCTTTGATTGGACCCTACCCTGGATTCCTGAAGGAACACATATCCTTTCCAATATAAACCCCTAAACCCCACGTGACCAGGAGACTCCTTCTCCTTTCCTTTCCGAGTCTCCCAGACATTGTGTCTGATACACTCTATCACTCTTCAATAAACTCTGTTTTCACTTCCTCCAATTCACATTTGATTTCTATCCTGTGCAAAGCAAATGACCCTTTCAGTTGGTCCTTCAGACCCAGCTTGTCTGACTCCATGTTTACTGCAGTCCTTCAGCCTATGGTGGCTCTGCAGTGTCATCTGAGACCCCAGCAACTCTGCCCTCTGCTTCATCATCCCTGAAGAATAAATTCTATCTACAGGGTTACAGCATGGTCACAATATGGCTGCTAGAGACTCACTCATTGGTTCTGAGTTCCATGCAGAAAAAAAGAAAGAGCAAGAGTAAAACCTCAATTGCCAGAAGTGAAAACTTCCCTTAAAATAGCTTTTCCTCACTGGATGTTATAGGTAACTAATGAATCATTGAACATTATATCAAAAATTAATGATGTATTATACAGTGGCTAACTGAACATAAAAACAAATAAATAAATAGCTTTACCTATTTTCTAATAACTTCCCTTATTTCTTATTGGCCAGCCCTATCTGTAAAAAGAGGTTTGGAACTGCAGTTTTGTAAGAGGGGCACATTTCTAAGAAAGAAAAGGGGAGAGGTCAGCTGATAGGGTTCCAGCGTGGGAACAAGCAAGGCTCCCTATTCCTTATCCAAGATAAGGATCCCCAGACCCACCCAGTTTATACTGGTTTTCATAGCATGCCAATAACCCCTGTCCTTGCTCTAAGAGAACCTCTTGGCGTCAAGGGCTGAATTCCACCTTTTTCTGATTTTAAATCTCCACCAAAAGTGAAAATGGCATGCATGTTGCCTGTATGTTTGCTCAATGTGTGCACTCTATCTTTCCTCATGAGCAGTCCTAAGTTTTCCTGCCCTTCTCATTAATACATATTTCATCTCCTACCCTGAATTTTCCCTTTTGAAAAACCCCGCTCCTTAACCCAGAACCCGGGAGATGGTCTTTGGACATCAGTCTGCGGTCTCCCCAGGTTGCTGGCCTCCTGCAGAAAGCAATTTTCCTCTCCAACCAACACTAGTCTTTCAAGTATTGGTTTTTGAGCAGAGAGCAGCTGAACCTGGCTTTCGGTAACAGTCCTAACATTATAGCACCAGGCACAGGGGCAGAACCGTAGGACTCCACCATGAATTTTACCAGAAGGGCTCCATTCCAAAGCTGCTCCCTGGGCATTTATCACTGATTTATCCTTGGCAGTCATCACTGATCCCTTATTGAAGCGGTGAGAAACCACACTAAAACACTCTTTTTGAGTAGGGTGTTTCTGCTGCCGCCAGCTCTGTTGTAAAGGACAGAACATGAAATCCAACAGCCTGGTCTAAATGAACAAGTTTGCCCAGGTGCATTTCACCCAGACCCTTCCTTCACTTCCTCTTCTGTTGACCTTGTAACACCATGAAACCTTCCACATGACTCTTGGCTATTTTGAGTTGTCGTCTTTTACTATTTGGACACTTCAGTCCAGAATTTTAAGAAGTTATTTAAATGTATAAAATAGACCCATCCTTTGCTTGTTTAAAAAAAAAAAAAGGCTCTTGGCTTTGGAATAGAACTCCTTCTAGGGTTCCTTTAACTGGAGGTCTCCAGAATTTTTTTTTTTAAGATTTTATTTATTCATTAGACAGAGAAAGAGATCACAAGTAGGCAAAGAGGCAGGCAGAGAGAGAGAGAGGAGGAAGCAGGTTCCCTTCCAAGAAGAAAGCCTGATGTGGGACTCGGTCCCAGGACCCTGAGATCAGGTCTCCAGGATTTTTAAGTATAAAATATTTTTAAGTATTAGCTAGTTGGCAAAATCGCCCTAGGACAGAGAAACTTAAAATGAGACTGTGTGACATATTACCAAAGTGACGATCAAATGGAAATCACGACACAGCACGATATAGATCAGCAGCGGGAAAATGGAGTTGCATTTACAACCAGAATTTTCCTACTCGTCTCTCCTATAAAAAAAGTCCGACGCTGCCCAGCATTTCTGATAATGAAGAGAAACCTTGACACATGGGCCTCTGGAAGCACTCCTCTCCACGATCAATTGCCTGGGCAATGGCGTTTGTGCTTGTTCTCCTAAAGCCATTTGTCATGGGATCTCACTTAAGACCTTTATTATTTTGGTGAAATTCTTTGAAAAACCATCAGGTGCAGGCAGAAGGCCATCCTGATGGGAACGCCTGCGGGCAATGCACTCAAGCCTTTGCAGTATGCAGTGTGTCCAGCAGATGGCGCAAGACATCTCTTGTCCTTCTGAAGGGCTCTTCAAAAATGGATGTTTCCTTCCTCATTCCCTCCCTCTTTTCCTCCCTTCTGTTTTCTCCCTCCCTTCTCTCTGTCCCTCCCTTTCTTCTTTTATTCATTGATTTCATCAAATATCTATGAAAGCCTCAAGCTGAGCTCTGTGCAAGATAGTGGGGAAATAAGTTAAGACAAGGTCCTTGCCTTTGAGGAGCCCAGAGCATGTGAAGAGAATAGACAATTGAGGCTGACAGGTTGCTATGGGAGTAGTAGTATTCTTGAGCTCAGCCCAAGGTTTTGGAGTTAGACCTGTCTTGTCTGTCTTCAGGCCCCAATTGCACGCTTACTGTGACCTTGAGCAAATGCCTTAATCTCTCAAAGCCTCAGTTTCCTTATCTGCAGAGTGGGGATACAGTAGATCACCCCATGAGGTTTTCATAGAGTTGGAGTAAATGAGTTGATATATATGAAGCCCTTAGCACATAAAAATCCTCCAAATGTTGTTTAACACATGCAACTCATTCTCCCATGCATGGATTTATATTTCATGTAGGCATTTGCTGTATGTAACCATGATAAAAAGACCAACCTTGGGGCGTCTGGGTGACTCAGTGGGTTAAGCCTCTGCCTTTGGCTCAGGTCATGATCTCAGGGTCCTGGGATCGAGCCCCACATCGGGCTCTCTGCTCAGCGGGGAGCCTGCTTCCCTTCCTGTCTCTGCCTGCCTCTCTGCCTACTTGTGATCTCTGTCTGTCAAATAAATTAAAAAAAAAAAAAAAAGACCAACCTTGTTTCGAGAGGTCCATTATAGGTACAAGGAACAGGCCTGTGCTCTAGGGAGTCGTGCTTAGTGTGAATACTTGTTCAATGTATTTCTGAATACCTTCCCCAGTGAGAGAGTAACAATCTGTCAGAACTAAAATTGTAAAGCCAGCTAAGACAATAAGGATAAAAAAGCAGCCTTGATGTTAGTCAGGCTGAGAGGACAGACTCAGAGAGCCAGCGGCAGGGTTCCCAGGAAACAGCATTTCTTCCAAAGGTCAGGCTGCAGCAGGAAAATGCCATCGAACCCCTGACATTCCAGACCCACTTTGTTCCTCTTCTCCAAGGGACACCCAAACACAGAACCGCTGTTGCTTGGGAGGGCACACTACTCTGAGCTAATCCTAACCCAGGTCGCCTCCTGCTAGAAGCAGCAGCCAGCACACCACTGATCCATTCCCTAGGCCCTCCTCACACCCTGCAGAAGGTGCCTGTGCCATCCAAGAGTCCGCCACCCTCCCTCTTGTGGAGCAGTGTTTCATGGCTCTGTGGGTGTCCTCCCAGGCAATAAACCAGAACTTTGTCAGACCACAGGGTGTGCCTCTAAAAAGGGAGGTTCACTCCTCTCTTCCAGGAGCATCCTTGGGATAGGAATTGTGTTAGCTCACAGATGGGGGCAGAGACGCCTCAGGCCATTCCCTGCCTCCCCCGCCATCTCCCACCCCCATCCCCGCCATCCTCCCAGTGATGGTTCCCAGGTCCAGTGACACTGGGAAAACAATCCACCAGGTGCAATGCACTCTGGGGCAGGACCAACCTGTACAGTCTTGAACATGGGTTTGAGGGTACCCCATGCTCCATGTCTGGCACCTGGGCCAATACATGAGTCTGGCCCTTTGCAGGCCTGTGGGGCTGCTAGTTCTGACTCAGTGGCTGGTGGCTCGGTTGCTTGCCAGGCAGGGCTAATTGCTCTTCTGTGCCACTGAGTGTGTCCACGGTGCCACGTTAGGGCACAATGGCCTATGGGAGACCAGGACCCTCACCATCCTTGAGTATGGAGGGGTGAGGTGGGCTGTTGGGGCCTCTGTCACATTCTCTAGAAGTAGAACCCAGCATTCACGACTGGGAGGAAGAAGAAAAGTGGGTTCCAGGAAAGGAAATCTGACCCGAGTATCCAGCAGGACAAGTTGTGAGTCTGGTGAAATATGTGGGGGGACACCTGGGTGGCTCAGTCGGTTGAGGTTTCTGCTCAGGTCATGATCACATGGGTCGAGCCCCACATCGGGCTCCCTACTCAGTGGGGGGTGAGCTCGAGATTCTTTCCCTCTTCCCCTCTCCCCCCCCATCCATGCTCTAAAATAAATAAATCTTTAAAAAAAATACATTTCACATTACAACCCATGCCATACCATAGTTGCTCAGGACTGTAGCTGAATGTATTCTGTATGTAACGCATTCTGCAGTTTTTTATTCTCTTCTGTTCTAGGTCATTGCTTGGAAATGATGATCACAACCCACTAAACTGACAATACAACATACTCATGACCCCAGACTCATTGTGATCACTGACAATGGCTCCACGTGTCCATAGGCTAAAGTGCCCCCAGATCCAGTGGAGCTCAAGGAGGAGCACTTTTGGTTACACAGGGGCTTAGGATCCCTTTCTTCCCACCGATCTGGGTGTGGCAATTTCCAGGAGTGGGACACTCGGGACCCTCAAGTGGTTTCAGCAGAGCATTGGGCTGGCAGGCTTTCTTTCTGCCAAGCCTAAGGCCCCCCTCCCACTAGCAGAAAATGGGGGCCTAGACACCACTGGACCTGACTTAGTCACTCGGCTGGGGTGGACACCGAGGAGATGACTTGTCCCTGAGCTTCTTTTCCTCTTGGCTTTGCTGATGCACCTTGCCCTGAGTCGGGCTGAGGCTTTGGAATGTGCTTTGCTAGCTCATCTCCTATGGGCTCTGCAGCTCTCCCTACTACCGTGCACAGGAATGGCTCAAAAGGCCAGATGCTGAAGAACAGTCCAGTAACATCATAACTTATTTGGGTGCTACATTTTGCTTGTATGTAGCTTTATTCATGGGTTGATTTTAATTACAACAGGGACCTAGGAAGGGCGTCAGGGGCTCTCAGGGCCTGTCCTCCTATAAATAGCAGCTCCGGAGGGAGAGGGGTCCTGCCTTGTCCAGAGGTGGGTGGTCGGAAAAAAGAACCATAGAACCAGCTCTGCGTACAAACCAGGTATCCCCCAACCTAAGAATCCCCTCCCTCCCTCCAGCTTCAAGGCCCAAGCTCTAGCCACATGCGTTGTACTCTGGTGGCCCTCGGTGGTGTGCCAAGCTTCTAAGGATCTGCTGTTTATTTCCAGGGTTGTGTTTATGTTATGTGCTAGGCTCTGCTCCTCAGGCTCTTACTGGAAGCCCTTTTCTCAAAAATGCATTTCTGAAAGAGTTCTGAGGTGGCAAAGAAGCAAAGGGAGAGGGACCCCGAAACATAGCATGGACCTGTTCTCCTGTGCAGCTTCCTTGTGGGGGCACCTGTCCCTGGGAAGCCCATGCACTTGATGGCTGACCTACAGCTCTGTCTGGGAAAGCCAGCAACATTGTGGCTGCTAGAGGAAGAAATTGGCTGCCTCCTTCTGTTTCCTGTCCAAGTCCCTCCGTTTCTTTTCTCCCCTTTCTTTCTTATTTTTTTATTTTTTATTTTTTAAAGATTTTATTTATCTATTTGACAGGCAGAGATCACAAGTAGGCAGGGAGGCAGGCAGAGAGAGGAGGAAGCAGGCTCCTCGCTAAGCAGAGAGCCCGATGCGGGGCTCGATCCCAGGACCCTGGGATCAAGACCTGAGCCTGGGATCAAGACCTGAGCCGAAGGTAGAGGCTTTAACCCACTGAGCCACCCAGGCGCCCCTCCCCTTTCTTTCTGAAACAATGGCCCATCACTTTCGTTTTCCAAAGTCAGCTTCCCAGGTTTCACTTGAATACAGAGAGCTGACAGTGCCAGGCTGTGCATCTCAAAGCAATCTTAGGTGAAGAGCCAAGGGGTAAGAAGTCTCTTTTTTCTTTTGACAGAGCAGTCTCACCCTTCCTGCCCAGAGGGTGGCAAAGGAGGTGCACCAGGTCCTGGAGAAACAGCCATTCTGGAGTGTCCTGCTGTTGCTGGCACAAATGACCACAAATTCGTTATTTTTCGGTTCTGGGGGTCAAAAGTCTGACACGGGTCTCACTGGGCCCAAATCCAGGTGCCCTCAGGCTGCCTTCCTTCTGGAGTATCAAGGGGAAATCCATCTTTCCAGCATCTCCAGCTTTGCCCTGGCCAGGTTCTCCAGGCTGCCCCCACTCTGTTCTCAAAGCCAGCAACTGCACGACTCTGCCTCTGCTTCTGTCATCCCTTCTCCTCCTCTGACTTTCCTGCCCCCCTCTTGTACTTTTAAGGACCCTTGTGATTATACTGGGCCCACTCAGATCATCCAGGATAGTCTCATCTCAAAATCCTAAATTCATTCAAGTTGCACAAAGTCCCTTTGTTCTGCAAGTTAACATCTTCACAGGTCTTGAAATGAGGACAAGGACATCTTCAGGGGTTCATTCATTTGCCTACCCCATGGGCTCCCAACAGTCAGCCTGTGGGTGCTTAGCCAGACACTGAGCTTATAGGCTACAAGATACGAGGAGCATGGGAACCTAAGTAACGCTTTCCTCCATGGCTCAGCCTGGGATTTGAGGAACTATTTTGGCCAAGAGAAGTCCATCCAGTCCTTGCCTTGCCCCCTTGTTCTGTTCCTGGTCGCTAATGGTACTGAATGTCTGATTTGGTCACAGATGCAGGCTTTTGTCAACACATTCTGTAGCACGTGTTTCCCTGATGTGAGTGATATGAGGGACATGGCAGGCATGGTTCTGGGAAACGGACTCTGGATGCATGTGGTGTGCAGATTGTTTATTAAGGAATGCACCTGGAATCAACACTATGGAAGGGAAAGGAAGCAGACAGAAATGGGCAGAGGGAGAAGCCGAACCCTGGCAAAAGGCCAGCATCAGCCTGGGCTGACTCCCCCAGACAGCTCTGGAGCCAGAATAATCCCTGAGAGATGTCCAAGTGTGGCAGAGAGGGCGAGGCCTTTGTCCTCCCATATTTGTCAGTCATGGGATGTGAGCTCCTGGGGGATTCTCTGCACTGGAGACAATTCCCGGAGGATCCAAGGACTGAAGGCTACATGCTGCCAATGCTCACAGCCACTAGAGCGACTGGTCCTCCACTGGAAGGGAGCTGGACAGCACATCCCAGTCTCATGACAGCCCATGCCTTGTGACTCTCAGACATATTTGTCCATATTCTGTTTGGAAAGTAGCTCCTTCCAGATTCTGATGGGCCTCTTTTCCTGGAGGAAACTGAAAACAAGACAGGTAGGGTACTCTGTAGCTCCTGCCTCTGTTTTTGGGCCCAAGGCTACAGCCAAGGAGCAGCATCTCCCTTCTGCCCTATCCACTCCACACTCCCTCACCTTGGCTACCGCCTCTGCTGCTCTCAGGTCTTTACTCATCCAGAAGTCTGTATCCTTGGTCTACACACCCTTCTTTGGCTGGGGTGGTGGCACTTCCTCATTTTCCATCAAAACTGAGCAAGGGAGTTCCAAGGAGCAACCCCCCCTCCCCACCTGCCACATGGATCCTCCAGGTTTCACACACATTCCTCTCTTCCCCAGGGTGTAACAGCCTTGTCTCCTTCTGATCAGAGTCAATAACCCTCCATCAGGATGGGGACTCTCTTCCTGCTTGCTGGTCACTTTGTTGTGTCTCGGTGAAATGGCAGCTTGTAATTCAATGAGTCTGATGGTGTTCCCAGGCAGAAATCTGCCTTTGGGGGGGTGCCTGGGTGGCTCAGTGAATTAAAGCCCCTGCCTTGGGCTCAGGTCATGATTCCAGGGTCCTGGGATGGAGCCCCACATCGGGCTCTCTGCTCAGCAGGGAGCCTGCTTCCCCTTCTTTCTCTGCCTGCCTCTCTGCCTATTTGTGATCTCTGTCAAATAAATAAATAAAAGCTTAAAAAGAAAGGAAGGAAGGAAGGAAGGAAGAGAGGGAGAGAGGGAGGGAGGGAGGGAGGGAGGGAGGGAGGAAGGAAGGAAGGAAGGAAGGGAGGGAAAGAAAGAAAGAAATCTGCCTTTGGAACCAGGACACCTCAAACTGCAGAGCTTGAAACAAGGCTATGGGAAGTAGGGATGCTCCAGGTGGTTCACTGGGGGTTCTGGGAAACAGCTCTTGGTTCCCAGATGTGTACATTCTTCCACTGGGAACATGCCCCACACAAAGGTGCTAGATCCCATGTGTATCCTGCCTCCCAGGGGATGGCGTCCCATTCGTGTAAAGCAGTCCTCTGAGGGGCACTATTCCTGTAACAGGCCATAACAAGTTGCCATCAGGGGCTCAGTGGGTTAGGAATACATGGGCACAGGCCCACCCCTGCCTCTTTGTCGTGAAGAGGTCTCTAGAGTGTTCTGTGATATGTGACCTCCCCCTCATGTTGTGCATCACACACTCCCTAAGCATGTAATGGTGGTTCTGTTGTTGGGAAAGGGAAATCAATACCCAGAGTGTCTATTTCTGTTGGGGTGCATTACTGGCCCTTTCTGTCTTGAAGCCAGACAAGCCACTTGTCATTGCCTATGAATCCATATATATTCCAATTTTGGCCTACACTTCTTTTCCCTCAAAATGGACGACCAGGCGCCTGCCTCAAATTCTGCCCATTGAGAGGTTTTCCTCTCCTTACTCTTTGAAGGCCACCCTTGGTCGGGGCTGGAGACAGCTGCACCTGTATTTGGCTTACACGTCCCTATGAAGCCTACCTGACCATGAACTAAGGTTGGACTTTTCCTTCTTCCTCCACCTGGTCATACAGAATTACCACAACAGACCTAGGTAGGAACTGCAAAGCTGTGCTGGTGCAAATGATGGGGGCTGAAGAAGAGACAGAGGCCACTGGCTGTGTCCCTTGCTATGTATGTCCTCTGTTCTTGCTTGTGTGTGACCGTAGATGTCCATGTCCATCTTCAAATGGATTCTTGCCAGTCCACCTAACCTTACCACTTGGGTCTGTCAGAATCCAGCTCACCATGGGCACGTGTGGCTGCGTGGTCACTTTATGCCCCCTAGTCAAGGGTTCTGTCTCTGCTGGTGCCCACTCGCATGCCAGGAGGGTTTTGTTTGTTTTTTGGCTTTTTTAAAAAAGATGTATAGTTTTCTGGTAGAAAAGGCACGGGTTTGCTCTCCAGGAGTCAAAAGAGCATGTGTGCTGTGATTCTTCTATTGTGATCTGCCATAAATTCTGCCCAGCTCCTTGCCCACCAGTGACACACCTGCCTGGTTCTTGGCCCCAAGGTCAGGGATCCTTGCAAGGGCCTTCCCTGTCCTCTGGGCCCCACCCAGAGCCGGCAGTTCATGTCTCCCCTTGCATGTGAGTTGGATATGTAACGTGGTGTCTCCAAAATCTAAGGCTTTCAAGAGGGTGTGCTGTTTTCTTCACGGTGGGAGGCGCAATAATTTGTCCTGTACTTCGGACAGGATGTCCTGGATGCCTCTCATTACTGAACCTCCTCAAAACATCACTGCTGTACTAAGCCCCGGGTCTTTGTAGGGTTTCTCTCCCATCTTCTGGAATGCATATTTTACCTGGACCTTCCATGTGCTGACCTCTTCTTGCTCATCCAGTTTGACTGGGATCGGATTAGTTATGCCAGGGATACTGTGATGTTCTGCAGAGCTCCTAGATGGCCCAGGGCACTTCAGACTATCTTACGACAGAGGACAGAGGGTCAACATTAGTCCAGAGGCAAGGCTGCATATGTATGCATTAACTGTTTCATGTGAATGCTAAGGGCCTCTTTTCTGATAGGAAATGCATTGGCTAAATCAGTGTTAGTATACCACGTACCTCAGCACAAGTGACCGCGTCCTAGCTAAGACAGAACATCGAGTGTGGCAGATAGCAGTCAGGACTGATACTTCATTGAGTTTATCGGAGTCTGCTCTCATTTGCCAGGATCCACCAGGATTTTTCCAGGGCTAGACTAGTATGTTAAATGGAGAAATGATGGGACGGACCACTGTCTCTGCACCCTTTTGATATTGAACAGTGGCACAAATTTCTGCTATCCTGCTGGGACAGGATATTGTTTTAAGTTATGATCTTGGCTGAGGGAGAGGGGGAACTGTGTCAAAGGCTTCCACTTGGCTCTCCCCACTAGGATAGCTCTGACCTTGCAGGCCAAGGACACTAAAGTAGGTCAATTCTGTTTATACACTCAGCCACCAGAGAAATGACCACTGGGAGGGTCTGTGAAGCAAATGACTCATGGTGACCTGGATCCTGACTGGGACTGCATTTACTACTTCGTCCTCATCTGCTTCACTCCAAGGGCCACAATGGTGCTTCTTGTACCTGGGTAACAACATGGACTTGGATCCTGTGTCTAAGAGTCCTTGAAATGTCAAGTATTCCTCTTCCCCTGGTGTGCTGTTAAATGAATGAATGTCTGAAAGTGTCCTTGGAGAAGGACCTGGGGAAACTTACCATAGTGTTACAGTCCCCTCCCCTCGTGGAGAGCTGGTTATCTTCATCATTCAACAGGTTCTGGGCCTGAAACTGACTTAGATGTGAAAGTTGGGCAAAGGAATGTGAATCTGTATTGGGGCAACTCTCCTTCACCTCTGATTTCTTTTGGTAGTACAGACGGAGTAGCTCCCTTGTTTACTGTCCATCTATTTTGCTCTAGAAATACCTTGTTTTGATATCCATCCTCGTGTCTATGGGTCAGCAGTATTCCTCCCTCCACACATTGGGCACCACTGCCACACATGGTAACTGTTCACCTGGCTTCTGGCTGTTCCATGCTGTCACATGGCCTCTATTGCTTTGGAAGTCCATAATCCTAACTGCCATCAGTGGGCTGGGTTCTCTAATGCCCTTTCCTATCATCAGGTCTGGGCTGGATTTTAGGGCTGCTGGGACTCCTTTCACTGGGGCACTCTCCCATCTCCTAGGTTCCTTGTTAATGTGTTAAATAAATCCTGAATCCTAGGAGACTGCTCCCAAATTTACCAGGTTTCTTTTAAGCAGGATATATTCCAATCCCTTTGATGGAGCATCCCAGAATCCCATTCCATTAAGCCTCCTGCCTTCTGCTCGTACACATGGGCTAGGTCTTTCTACTGCTTTGGGATATAGTACGCTCCCCAACCCCTTTATCAGACTCAAGAATATCCCTGGGTGAGTTTTACTGTGATTTAACCTTATTATAAGCTTAGTGACCAGGAGGGTAGGTGGGGAACAAGGGGTATCAGAAGATCCTGAGGGGTACAAGGTGTTAGCCCCTATAGGAAGGAGCATTTGTATCATCTCTAATCTACCTCTGTGGATACATCATGTAAATAAAAAATAAATTTTTATCATTTGAAGATGATGAGATTGGGGGGCTGCTTGTCCCTATAGCATCATGTAGTCTATCCTGACTGATATATCTGACTTCATGCTGAAAGGAGGGAAAAGATCTTTCAAGTCTCAAGAACATAAAAAGGAACTTTCTTCCCAGAACAGTACGCATTTTCTTTTTTAAACATGTTGATTAAATAGTCATTCTGAGCACACATCAGGTAAGTGAGGTGGACAATTTTCTTCATACCTCCTTGGTTAATTTCACTAAATTCACTGGCTCAGGCCCCAGTTTGCTAACACAGTCACCAGGTGTGGAGGGAGGCCCAAAAGAGGGGACTGAAAAGCCTGGGAGTAGACAGGTGTCTGGATGAAAAGACAAGGTTAAAACTCAATTAAATAAAAAATTCCATTTCTTAGCCACGCTAACGACAGCTTATGTGCTCCACAGCCACATAAAGTTAGTGGTGACTATACTGGACTGTACATAGAAACATTTCCATCATTCCAGAAAATTCTGTGGGACAGTGCTAAAGGATTTAAGATTAGGCACTCCATGAAATACCTTGGCAAATGCCTGAATCTTCCAGTTCATATATAAAAGAATATCAGTTTAGGTTTTCCCAAATTTGGCAGCAATCCTAACAATTTAAATGGCATAACCAACAACTGTGGAAACTAAAAGAAACTTCTAAATCATAAAGTTGTTTCAACAACCACAAGAGAGGAAGAATTTAAATATCATTCTCTTGAGAAACTAATACAGAATTATCATAGGAAGAGGTGATCAGAGTAAATGTAGAGTAAATGTAACCAAAGAGGGAAAGAAAAGGGAAGAAAATGTATCTTAAAGGTGCCAGACCATTAATAAAAATAGTTTTCAGTATTTAGCAATGAGTGTGGTATGCCAGCTTTTAAAATTTTTAATTTACTCCTTTTAAATTTCACATTAATATAATTTTCATAGCCCAGCTCTGTATTTGCACTTTTATATTCTTTTTCTTATGAAGTCCTATCCCCACCAACTCATTCCCCCCAAAACTGTATAAGCCTCAGTTCCTATAAAATCTTATATGCCTTGATAGAACCATTCTTAAAAAGTAATTTTTGTTTTTTTTTTGTTGTTGTTGTTTTAAAGATTTTATTTATTTATTTGTCAGAGAGAGCGGGAGCGAGCACAGGCAGACAGAGTGGCAGGCAGAGGCAGAGGGAGAAGCAGGCTCCCTGCTGAGCAAGGAGCCCGATGTGGGACTCAATCCCAGGACCCTGGGATCATGACCTGAGCCGAAGGCAGCCGCTTAACCAACTGAGCCACCCAGGCGTCCCTAATTTTTGTTTTTAAGGCAAAGCCACTGACAGCCTCTTCCCTGATTTTTCTAATACTGAATGAACCTGGAATAGCTCCATATCTGTACTGGGTTGAATAGTGTTCCTCCAAAATTCATATCCAACTCTAACTGTGCATGTGACCTTCTCTGGGGACAGTCTTTGCAGAGGTAATCAAGTTAAGATCCTGTTGGATTAGGGTGGGCCCTAAATCCAATGATGGGTGTCCTTATATAAGAAGAGGGAGACATGGTCACACACAGGGAAGAAGGGCATGTGATGACAGAGACATGTAGTCAGGCTGCCATAAGCTAAGGACAGCTGGCAACCACCACAAGGTAGAAGAGGCAGGGAAGGATTCTAGGGCTTCCAGAGGAAGTGTGGCCATGATGACCTCTTGATTTGGGACTTCAAGTCTCCAGAACTGTGAGAGATTACTTTTCTGTTGTTTTAAGCCACCAAGTTTGTGGTAATTGGTTGAAGCAGCTATAGGAAATGAATACAATATTCTATGTATTGAATTGATCTAATTTCTAGTCATTGTACCCTATTACTTGGGTGTAATTATTTATTAAAGAGCATTTACAACACTGTAAGTTTTATTTAGTCCAAATATCACATCTTAGATCTAGAATTCCAATGAATGAAAATCAACAGTACAAGAATACATGAAGTAAATATCGTAACATTTAAGACTGGCCTCACTTAAGCAACAGGAAATGCCAAATATTGTTACTACATCTTTAACCCTGACTTGAGTTCAAAAAATTAAAGTCCAGAAGAATAATCTACATTACATGAATGTGATAACACATTATCTATCTCTAAACAGATAAAAGCATAATTTTTAAGTTTATCTACAGCGACTTATTGGTTCAAACCTGCTCTTCTAATTAAGAAGAAAAAATACACATCAAATTTTTAACTGGTAAAATAATTTCACAGCTATAAAAGATGTTAGTGACACCACCCTCTACTAGCAAAGAACAATATACAAATAAAGCCTTCCAACCTATTAACAACTTTTTTTTTCCAGTGTTCGGTGGAAAACTGTGTGTATGGGTTGGGGTGTAGGAGATGAGTAGTATGAGAGGTAAGATGAGCCAGTCACTGATCAAATTGCTAGCATACAAAACTTGACCAAACCATTCAAGTTAAAAGACTATGGTAAATGACAAAGGCCTCCAGTACAGTATTTCAAATGATCCCTCAAAATAAAAGGTTAGAGATAATCAATATTGTAAATGCCATTTTGTCCTAAAGGACCAATTCTGCCAACTCTGCCTCGTGGCTTAGACTCCCTCAGTGGATTCTGTTGAGACCTAGGTTCGCACTCTACCTGGGGGCTGCCTGATGCCAAGGAGCCTCCCTGCTCTGAGGAGCTGTTCCCCTGCTGCAGGATGACAATAGCGGTTCTGCTCCTGAGCTCTGCATGCACCCAGAGGCCTGTGCCCGTGGGCCCAGGGCCCCACTTCTGCAGAGAGATACTTACTCGGAGAGTATGCCTCTCTTACAGAGGCCGTAGGCAGAATGCTACAATGGACTTCTTTAATCATATTTTTTGAAATATTTGTGACATTTTGGCAACACTGGGGCCTCCCTGACCGTGGAGAGACTGCTCCTCCTGGTCTGGCCAGGTCTTAGAAACAGTGCATACCTTTCATATGAAAACCAACCAAACCAGAGCCCCCACTCTCAGCTGCTTCCTCTATCTGGTTCTTGCACTCTAGGAGGCAAAAGTCTTCGTGTCCTGATCACCCAGCATCAGCACCACACCACTGGAGGTCAATCAGCCCTACAGCCAAGAGCCCCTGACCTTACCCAAACTAGCCAGTCCTAAGATGTTCCTTTGTCCTGCTTGGCCTTTCCTGCAAAAACACTAAAGGCTCTCCCCCTCATACTTTCCCAGCGCTCCTACTGCTGCCTCCTGAGTGGCTCGGGTGCGTCTCCCTGTGGCCTTTTGTGGCATGGCATTAGCTTTTCCATGTTGTCACTCAGTCACCTCCAGAAATTAAAATCCTGTGGGTAGAATTTATCACAACTGGTACAGCAAGAAGGGTGAATGGTTTTGACTGGGGGACCTCCTCTTTAATGCTCCTGACCTCCTAAACAGACTAAGTAGCCCATACCGCCAGGTGCTGGCACATGTGTCCCCTGGCAGCTACCATCTGCTGACATGGCGTTCCAACCTAACTTGTAGGAGGACCTCAACGGCGTGCATGTCCATGGTCCTCATTTACTCTCAGGTGCTGTGGCCTAGGCTGATGGTAACCCACATTCTCTACTTGGCACCTTGTGGGATAAATAACTGGACTCATGGCTCCCACATGATTCCCCGCCCTAATATGCCTTGGTTCTGGACTGATGACCCCTCAAGGACTAGGATAACTGGCCAACACTCAGAGCAGAGGCTTTTCCAAACCAGGAGCATTGAGTGACTTCCTCCAACAGACTGTGCTGGGATGTGAGTCGACTGTCTACGCCAACAATGGCAAAGTTAGTCAGGGCTGCTCAACTGTTACCTCCCTTCTCAACTGATCCCATCACACTGATGCCAACTTCCTCCAGACTATCTCCCTTTTAGAAAGTGTTGCTGGCAGAAGTCCAAGTGTTAGTCCCCAGTACACTATAGGGATCCATTGGTGACATGAGGCTGAGTGCCCTCCTCATGGAAACCACGGCCCCCATAAGGCTTAACAAGTTCCTTCAAGGGGCACCTGGGTGGTTCAGTTGGTCAAGCATCTGACTCTTGGTTTTAGCTCAAGTCATGATCTTGGGGTTGTGAGATCAAGCCCCACACTGGGCCACTAGGTATGGAGACTGCTTCAGATTCTCTCTCTCCCTCCACCCCCACTCATGCTCTTTCTCTGTCTCTCTAAAAAAAAAAATTTACTTCGAGGGCAGACCTCTTTGTTGTCACGTACATTTCTGTCATTGTGATTTGCAATTTAAGGAACCCCCTCCATGGAGACTGGTAGCTCAATGTTTAAAGGAAATTCCATCTCAAAAAAAAAAAAAAAAAAGGAAGAAAAAGGACAAGGGCAGAGAATTAGTCTGTTCCTGCTCCCCCTAGGACCTGAGGAAGGTTCTCAACTTATCCAAGATGGCAAATGTCCTGGCCACTGTGTCTGGGCACTCATGTGCTGCTGCCTATCAACACAATACATGCCTCCTCCTTAAATCTACATGGTCACAAACTCAGGATACTGCCAGCACTGCTCTCCTGGATGCAACAGCAGATGATATAACAAAATTTTACATAACAAATTATGCAGCATAGTTATATATGGAGCAAATATAAGATTTATATACCAGAAGATTTCTATAACCAGAAGATTTAAAAAGTGCTCATTGGTTTTTGTGCCTCTACAACCTTAGATGTTGATTCTAAATTAACTTGAACATTTTGCTGAAGTGCCTCAATGACAAAACTTCTTGGACTTAATCAATATGGCAGGGGGAATTACACCTGGGGATCCTACTAAGTTTAGACACTGTAGCTCTTATAATCTGAAAAAAAGTAACTGAATAGAAAACAGAAAAAAATATAGGTCTGCCTCACCATAACTGTAGTTTTGTCTCAATTTCCTGTACTGACAGTACCAACTCCCCTAAAATACCACCTGTATAGACACTCTAACACAATGAATAATAAATTAAAACTAATGTAAGTCTTTGTCACTTACAAATTAGATTGATAAAAATGGGACTCCATGATCTTCCCCCACACCCTTAAAATAGTTTACCTGGCCCAATGTAATAAGGCCCTTCAAGAATTAAAATTTATTCTATAAAACCTAATTCACAAAGGGGTGATTATCCCAGTTGCTTCTCCATTTTTATAGCCCAAATTTGCCTGTTTTTAAACCCAGGGAACATAAAGGTCCTTCATGGTGGATTACCGCCATCTTACTGCTATGGTCCCATGCATTAGGTCCCTGATACCCAATATTCAATATTCTTAAAATTGCTAATTCTATTGAATCAGTAACTGGTAAATATTTTGCTCTTAGAGGTTCAGCTAGTACACTCTGCTCAGTGCCTACTGCTACAGTCTCTTGAGCACACTTCACCTTTACCTTGAAGGGACATAGCCACCTTCTCCAGACTCCCTGTGGGATACCTCAGCAACTTTGTAGACAAGATCTTTTCTCCATCCATCCTCTCTGGGAACACAGGCACAACATCACAATGACTTCATCCTTGCTCCAAGGAGATTCATCTGACATACTCACCAAGGACATAGAGGCCTAACATCTTTCAGTACTTTTTGGGTTCTGATGAACACGGAGTCCTCATTTACAAACTGTGCTTAATCTCACTGATGCTGCTACTTACAAATCAGCCCCCTTAAATGAGGCTCCCTCGGAAAAAACTTCTGAAATCTGACCAAATTAACATCAATAGGTACTGCCTTCAGAGACTCGCTTCACTCAACAGATCTGGGCAACCTCTTCTCCAGTCACCTGGCATCTCTGGACCCCAATGTGACTGCAAGTGGCCTAAAGGCTTTAGATGCAAGAAACTGACACTCTCAGCCTCAGGCTATGTACCATTAAAACAAAAAATGAGGGGCACCTGGGTGGCTCAGTGGGTTAAGCCTCTGCCTTCGGCTCAGGTCATGATCTTAGGGTCCTGGGATCAAGCCCTGCATCGGGCTCTCTGCTCAGTGGGGAGCCTGCTTCCCCCTCTCTCTCTGCCTGCCTCTCTGCCTACTTGTGATCTCTGTCAAATAAATAAAATCTTTGGAAAAAAAAACAAAAAACAAAAAATGACTGGCCACGTACCAGATTCTCCTAAAAACAGAGGCTCTCACAGATGCTGGGCTGTATCTCTGGATCCAGATGAGTCCAGGTCATGAAAGTAGGACCCCACAAGGCCCGCATGGGTAGTGAGGCCTCCCTGATGTAGAATGGGCCAAACTCAGACTCTTTGATACAAGCCACCTACAGGCGGGGGCTGTCCCCTGTCCTCAGTCCCTTGCCAGATGCTACTGGGCTGGAGGTCACCCTCCCCAGATCCTTGGCTACCTGAGGAACCCTTAGGATTAACTGAGTGAACAGCAGTGAAAGTTCATAAACCACATGAACGGCATTGCCCATCTTCATAAAAGTGATGAAGAACTGGGGCACCTGGGTGGCTCAGTCATTAAGTGTCTGCCTTCGGCTCAGGTCAAGATCCCAGGGTCCTGGGATTGAGCCCTGTGTCGGGCTCCTTGCACAGCAGGGAGCCTGCTTCTCCCTCTACTGCTCCCGCTGCTTGTGCTCACTCTCTCTCTCTGTCAAATAAATAAATAAAATTTTAAAAAAATGATGAAGAACTCAGAGGAACCCAGCAACTTTCTATTTCCTAGTTAGGATGTCCCTCTAAGTAAAAGATGGGACCCCAAGTGTAGGCACAATTGGCTAAACTTTAGGCAGTCATCTTAGCACTAGATGCTCTGCTCAGCAAACATATCACACCTGTTGCTACTGCCTAAGGGTTGTCCTTGTCAGGATAAAAATCTCTGGGAATCTTGTCCCTCACAGATATCTACAACACAAACGAAACTCACACATATACTAGGCCCACAACAGAGGCCCTTGCCAGGACACTCCTTATTCCCCTGGAGATTACAGGCATTATGAAGAGGAACCAAGACACACATGTCACTTCTCAGAATATGCAATGGTGGGCTTTTGGAAAAGGTGTTCAATAGAACTTTTGTGTCCCTGCTAGGTCCCAGATAACCGGTTTAACTGAAAAATAATGATCTCCTCAATTCCTTTTCAAATTTGAGTCTAGCAAACAGACCCTCAAGAGGCCCAATCATGCCCCAGACCCTAATGTCTCTTAATTCAGGGCCTCGTGGCTGATTCACCCCTCATACAACCTTTAAAAAACTTCCCCCAAAGTATATGGCAAGTTGATGGGATAGGTGGTCCCAATGCTTATCTCTCCCACAAAAACAACAAAGGCAACAAAGAAATAACTACACACCAATGAAAACAGCTCTGGGAAAGATCTGGACTATAAAAAAGCAGCAGCAGAAAACCTTGCAGAGCTCAAAACCAAAGGATGGCCACATGGAAAAGTGTGAGAAGCATTTTTACCTGCACCATCCCCACCCCCAGTCCAGAGTTGCTCAGTACCAGGAGGGACTTCCTCAGAGGTACTGTACCCCACAGGCAAAGGAGAGCAGGGGCCCCCAGCAGTGGACATTTATTGCCTTTGCTACTGAGGACCCCAACAATCTTCACCAATGCTGAGCCCAATGGACAGAGCTGCTCAGAGTCACACAGGGTCTCCTTTCTGGGGCTGGAGCAGTCCATGTGGTGAGCTGCCCCCAGGCTCCTAAGTCATGGCTTTGACCCATCAGCACACAGTTGTGTTCTTGCAGTGTTCCAACCCACGGTTATTGGGGCAGAGTTGCCGCTGCTCTACACCTTGTCCCCAGGTCACAGGCCTGCCATCACAGGCTGAGCTGCTAGACCCCGAGTCACAGCTTCGGCCTGCCATGACCCTGGAATGCTGCTGCACTGCTCTCTGACTTGCCTCCCATGTCCTAAGTCAGAGTGTTGGTTCTCCAATGCAGGAGCTGTGCTATTGCTACTACTGCTCTGTGCCCTGCCCCCAAGTCCCAAGTGCAGGTGCTGACCCAAGTCCAAGTCCCAGGCCACACCACTGCAGTTCTGTGTTCTCTCTCTCTCTCTCTGCTGGAGATTTGATCCAGCATAACTGGGGCCAGGCTGCTGTTACTGTGCCCCCTACCCCTGGCGTCAGAGTTGGAACTTTGATACATTCTCCCCAGGGTGTGCTGATGCTATCCCCTGCCCACTAGGCCCAGACCACTGCTGTACTCTGTCATCCTAGGGTCCGTGCCACTACTGCATACCATGCACCTGGGGCTCAAGTCATGCACAAGCCCAGACCCAGACCCTGGATCCATGGGAGAACTGCAAATGCCAGAACCTCAGATGTGGGTGTCCCAGCTGCAGCACGTGCTCCTGTACCTCAGGACCTAGGCACGATGGTGTGGCTGTGCATGCAACCCAGCCCTGGACCACAGCTCCACAGAGGATCAGTGTGCTGATTTGGTGCCAAAAGGGATGCTCTCAACTAGAGCTTCCTTCCATGGGCAACAAAGGAGAACAGTACAACCTCAGCAGCCTTCACCACCAAGGACTGCAATAGCCCTAGCCACCACTGACACCAGCAAGCCCTCCACAGTTTGAGCCACCAAAGATCCCCACAGCTTTTACTGACACTGATCTCATCTAACAGACCTGCATGAAGACTATGCCACAGTCCCCTTCCCAGAACAAGAAATGCACTCTACTCAGCTAGTGCCCTCACAGCCCACATTCAGGTAAAAGTCTTTCTCCACCAAAGCTAGTCTGAAAAGGCTGGAGCAAGTAAATTCTCCCTCAAATGCTCAGGTATCAATATAAACCCACTAGAAACACACATAAAAAGCAAGGACGCATGACATGTCAAAAAGAACATAAAAACTTTCTGGCAACTGACCCCAAATAATTGGAATTCTGTGAGTTACCTGAGAAAGAATTCAAAATAATTATCTTAAGGAAGCTCAGTGAAAACCAGGAAAACACAAATCAATGAACTCAGGAAAATAATGCATGAATGAAAAAAAACTTCAACAAAAAATTAGAAATCATAAAAAGAACCAAACAAAAATTCTAGATGAGAAGGATACAATAAATTAAATGAAAAATGCAACAGAGAGCTTCAATAGCAAGCTGAACAAGCTGAAGAAAGAATCTCTGAACTTAAAGACAGAGCATTGATATTATCCAATCAGAGGCAAAAAAAAAAAAAAAAAAAAATTTAGAGGAAACCTATGTAAGTTATGAGACACCAGCAAGCAAAAAATGTTCATACTGGGGGACCTAGGTGGCTCAGTCAGTTAAGCATCTGCCTTTCACTCAGGTCATGATCTCTGGGTTCTGGGATCAAGCCCTGCATCAGGCACTCTGCTCAGCAGAAAGTCAGCTTCTCCCTCATCCATTGCTTCTCCCGACCCAGTTCATGCCCTCTCACTTACTCACTCTCTCACATAAGTAAAATATTTTTTTTTAATGTTCATATTATGAATGTCACCGAAGGAGAAGAGATAAAAAGAAAGAAAATCATTTAAAGAAATAATGGAAGAAATTTTCCAATACTGGGAAAGGGATCATCCAGGTATATGAAGCTCAAAGGTCCTCAAACAGATTCAACTTAGAGAGATCTTCACTGAGATACATTATAAGGAAAGTCTCAGAACTGAAAGACAAAGATGAGGCATCTGGGTGGTTCAGTCAGTTAAGCGTCTGACTGTTGATTTTGGCTCAGGTCATGATCTCAATGTTGTGGCACTGAGCCACACATCAGGCTCCATGCTCAGCAGGGAATCTGCTTGAGATTCTCTCTCCCAGGGTGCCTGTGTGGCTCAGCTGGTTAAGCATACGATTTGTGATTTCAGCTCAAGTCATGATCTCATGGGTCCTGAGATCAAGCCCCATGTGGGGCTCCACATTCAGTGGGGAGTCTGCTTGAGATTCTCTTCCTCTGCCCCTCTTATATGTGAGCACTCTCTCTCTTTAAGATAAATAATTCTTAAAAAAAGTTTCTCTCTTCCTCTCCCCCTACCCCACACCTCTTGCTCTCTTTCCCTCCCTATATAAATCAATAAACAAATCAAAGACAAAGAGAATTTTGAAAATAGCCAAAGAGAAAAAAGACTCATCACATACAGGGAAACCCCATAAGGCTATCAGCAAATTTCTCTGTAGAAACCTTGTAGACCAAGAGAAAATGAGAAGATAAATTCAGAGTGCAGTAAGGAAAAAAACTGTCAACCAAGAATGCTTTGCTGAGCAAAGCTGTCCTTCAGAAAGGAAGGAGAAATAAAGACTTCCCCAGATACACAACAGCTGAGGAAATTCATTGTTACTAGATCTGCCTTACAAGAAATGCAAAACGAAATTCTTCAAACTAAAACTAAAGCATGCTAATTAGTAGTTGAAAACATATAAAATATAAAATTCATTGGTAAAGATAAATAGTCAAATTCAAAATACTCTAATGCTGCAATAATAGTGTGCAAATCACTAGAAAGACAATGGAAAAGATCAATGAAGAGTTTTTTTTAAAGATAAAACTGACAACCCATTAGCCAGACTAAGAAAAAAGTGAGATGAATCAAACACACAATAAACAAAAGAGAAGACATCACAAATGATACCACATAAATACAAAGGTTCCTAAGAGACTGCTGTGAGCAATTATGACAACAAATGAGAGAACTTAGAAGAAATGGATAAATTCAAAGAAATATACAACTTAACAACACTGAGTCATGAAGTAATAGAAAAGCTGAGCATGTAAATAACAAGCAAGGATACTGAATGACTAATCAAAAATTCTTAAAAGGAAAAAACTAGAACCAGATAGCTTCACTTGCAAATTCTATCAATCATTTAAATAATACCAATTCTTCTCAAACCATCTGAAAAAATGGAAGAAAAGGGAACATTTCCAAACTTACTTTATAAGGCCTAATATTATTACTCTGACACAAAACCAGGTAAAGACACTTTAAAAGAAAATTATAGACCAATATATCTGATGAAGATAGATTCACAAAATCCTCAATTAAATACTATTAAACCAAATTCAGGAGCACAGGGAAAAGATTTACAAGAGAGGTTTATCCCTGGGATACAAGGAAGGTTCAACATACACAAATCAACCGATGTAATACCCAGATTAACAGAATGAAGGATCATATGTATGTGATGTTTTCAATAATGCAGGAAAAGTATTCAGCATCTTTTCATAATAAAAACTCTCAACAAATTAGCTGTAGAATGAATGTTTCTCAGCATCAAAAAGGCCATGTATGACAAGCCCACAGCTAACATCACACTTAAAAGTGAAAAGTTAAAAGTCTCTCCTCTAAGACCATGAGCAAGACAAGGATGCCCACTTTTGCCACTTTTATTAAAGACAGTACTGGAAATCCTAGCCACATCATTTGAGCAAGAAACAGAAATAAAAGGCATTCAAACTAGACAGGAAAAAGTAAAATTATCTCTTATAAACGGAAAACCCCAAAGGTCCAACCAAAAATCTCTTAGAACTAATCAATGAATTCAGTAAAGTCCCAGGATACAAAATCAGTTGCATTTCTATACACTAACAGCAAACTGTCAGAAAGAGAAATTAAGAAAACAATCTCATTTATAATTGTATCAAAAATAATAAAATACACAGAAATAAGTTTATCCCAGGAAAGGAAAGACCTGTACATTGAAAACTATGAGACACCGAGGAAATAAACCGAAGACACAAATAAATGGAAAGGTATCTTATGTTCTTAGATTTGAAGAATAGATATTGTTACAATGTGCATACTACCCAAAATGATTTACAGATTCAATATGGTCCCTATCAAAATTCCAATGGTATTTTTCATAGAAATAGAAAAAAGAATCCCAAAATTCATATGGAACACAAAAGACCCCAATAGCCAAAGGAATCTTGATAAAGATGTATAAAGTTGGTAGCATCATATTTATGATTTCAAACATTATAAAGTTACAATAATTAAAATAGTGTCACACTGGTGTAAAGAGTCACACAGATTAGTAGAATAGAACAGACAGCACCAAAATAAACCCATGCAGAAATGGTCAAGTAACCTTGACAAGGGTGCCAAGAAAAACAAAATGGGAAAAATATAGCCTCTTCAATAAATGAGGTTGGGAAAACTGGATATCCACATAGAAAAGAACGAAACTGGATAGCTATCTTATACCCATGAAAATTGACTCAAAATGGATTAAAGACTTAAATGCAAGATCTGAAAGCATAAATCTCCTAGAAGAAAATGAAGAGAAGCAATGATTTCTTTTTGGATAAGATGTCCAAAGCACAGGCAAGGAAAGCTAAAATAAACAAGTAGGACCACATCAAACTAAAGTGCTTCTGTACAGCAAAGAAAATAATTAATAAATTGAAAAGACAACCTATAGAATGGGGGAAAATATTTGTAAACCACACAGGAAATGAAATGAACTCACATAAGGAATAAAATTCATATTTTGAAGAAATAGCTGCACTCCCATGTTCACTGTAGCATATTCGCAATAGCCAAGATATGGAAACAACCTAAATGGATGAATGGATAAGGAAAATCTGATACACACACATACACACACACAATGGAGTATTCTTCTGTCTTAAAGAAGGAGATCTTGTCATTTGTGACAACAGGGATGAATTATGCTAAGTGAAATAAGCCAGCCAAAGAAAGACAAATACTGTATGGTATCATTATATATGGAATCTTTTAAAAAAACTGATTTGATATAAGGAATAGAATGGTGGTTTCTAGGGACTGGGGAGAGAGGGAAATGGGAGGATGTAGGTCAAAGGGTACAAACTCAGTTATAAAAGCTCCTAGGATTTAATATATAGCACAGAGACTAATTAATTATATAGTATTGTGTTCTTGAAAGCAGCTGAAAGTAAGTAGATCTTAAGCATTCTCATCACACATAGACTATGTGAAGTGACAGATGTGTTATCTCCATGTACATGCATATCAAATCATCATATTGTACACTTTGAATGTATGTAATTATATTTATCCATTTTTAATAAAGCTGGAAAAAAATTTTCTAATTGTACTTTCCTCTATTAAAAGGGGAATATGGGCTCAGACGGCTAACAGAAATGTGAAAAGATGCTCAAAATCACTCATCATCAGGGAAATACAAATCAAAACCACAAAGAGATAGCATCTCAACCTGTCAGGACAGCTAAAATTAACAACACAAGAAACAATAGGTGTTGATGAGGATGCAGAGAAAGGGAACCCTCATGCACTGTCGGTGGGAAAGCGAACCCTCATGCACTGTTGGTGGGAATGCAAACTGGTGCAGCCACTCTGGAGATTTCTCAAAATGTTAAAAATAGAGTTACCCTACAATCCAGCAATTGCGCTACTGGGTACTTACCCAAAGGATACAAAAATACAGATTTAAAGGGGGGGGTATATGCACCCCAATGCTTATAGCAGCATTATCTATAGTAGCCAAACTATGGAGAGAGCCCAAATGTCCATTGACTGATGAATGGTAAAAAATATTTTGTGTGTGTATATATGTATATGTATATGTGTGTGTATATATGTATATATTACTCAGCCACCAAAAAGAATGAAATCTTGCCATTTGCAATGACATGGATGAAACTACATGTATTATGCTATGTGAAATAAGTCACTCAGAGAAAGATCATATGATTTCACTCATACATGGAATGTAAGAATGAAAGCAGATGAATATATGGGAAGGGGTAAAAGAAAAAAGGAGAGAGGGGAAACAAGCCATAAGAAACTCTTAATGACAGGGGCGTCTGGGTGGCTCAGTGGGTTAAAGCCTCTGCCTTCGGCTCAGGTCATGATCCCAGGGTCCTGGGATCAAGCCCCGCATCAGGCTCTCTGCTCAGCAGGAAGCCTGCTTCCCCCCCTCTCTCTCTGCCTGCCTCTCTGCCTACTTGTGATCTCTGTCAAATAAATAAATAACCTTAAAAAAAAAAAAAGAAACTCTTAATGACAAAGAACAAACTGAGGGTGATAGAGGAAGGTGGGTGGGGGATGGGCTAAACAGGTGATGGGTACTGAGGAGGGCAATTGTTGTGATGAGCACTGGGTATTGTATGTAAATGGTGAATCACTGGATTCTACTCCAAAAACCAATATCATACTGTATGTTAACTACCTCAAATTTAAATTAAAAAAATTAGAGGGGGATATGTGTTGCCTTCGTGTATATTAGAAACTCATTATATGTTAGTCTGTTTAGCAAGGTTTTTCCTTCTCTATAAATTTTTATATCTTGCCCCCACCTCACAGGGGCTAAAGGCCAGACTGAGGGCACATACTTTCTTGGGACCCATTAATCACAGATATTTCCACAGGCCAGGCAGCTGCTCAACTGATAAGGGACCCAAGTGAACCTGAACCAAAAATCAAAAACAAAACTGCCAGGTGTAGCTACTCACTGTTCTACTGACTGTTGGTCTTATTACTGCTGGTCTGGTTGCTTTCATTGGTTTGCAAACACCTCAAGTAAACCATTGTTTCAAGCAAACATAGCAAACACTGAGACCCACATCAACCTGAGTGGGTACCCACTTAAAATGAATACCCCAAGTCCCACACCCCAGACAACATCACTCTGGCCCAGAAGCTCACGGTTCAGATGACATCTCCCAGACCATGAGCTTGCCAACTGGAGACAACTCTGCTTTGGATACTAGAATTTATGCCCCTAGCCTGCCTTTGCTAAGCCACAAATTGGACACAGGGTATTTTTGCTTCTCTTCCTCCAATATTAGGGATTCGATTTCGTTTCTGAGCTTGCTGCCTGTTTAGCGCATTAGCCTGGTATATTCCTTGCTCTTTGCCAAAACACATACCCCTACACTCCCATGCTTAAAGTGAAATCTGGAGATTACTATCTGTACTATTCAAAAATTGAATGTTGATTATTACTTCCCCCAGGAAGCACTTTGCCTTCTCTCAGTCAACCCCTCAAGTCCCTGGGAGAGGACCACTCACTCACTCTCTATTGCCTTCTCCTGCTGCCCTCTCCAGCTTTCCACCAGAACCTCCTACCCTGTGTCTCAAATCATAACACTCCTTTCCCTTGGTTACATGCACTTACCACTTAATTGTTAATGTATTTACTAAATTATCATATACTCCAAGAGCATAACTGTTGGACCTGCTATCTTGACTCGAGAAACAGATCAAGATATTATTACCACACTCATACTTTTCATACACTTTACAACTCTGCTAAGACAGCACTGAAGACCCCCCACCCCGACTCCCCACACAAGACTCCAGATCTATGATCTTGGCTAATGCATATAAATGGGAACCTTAGTTATCGACTGGCCTTAAGGACTCCTTACACCCCCTCTGTGCTGCTCCTTTGAACTCTCATAATAAAACACTTTGGAGAACATTAGGGGAAGGAAGGGAAAACTGAAGTAGGGAAAATCAGAGCAGGAGACAAACCATGAGAGACTATGGACTCCAGGAAACAATCTGAGGGTTTCAGAGGGGAGGACAGTAGGGGGATGGGTTAGCCCAGTGATGGGTATTAAGGAGGGCACCTGTTGCAATGAGTACTGGGTGTTATAACACAAATAGTGAATCATGGAACACTACATCAAAAATGAATGAAGTACTGTATGGTGACTAACACCACATTAAAAAACAAACACTTTCTGTGCTGTTCAAGGTAATGTATGACTTACTCTTTAATGTCTCCATTATCACCACTCCAAAGTTTCCTTAATATGATGCTAAAACATCGGAGGACAATCATATTAGTCATGTGTTAAAAAAAGACTTTATGGTATTTTGACATCTTTGGGGGCCTCACCAGTTGGTGAGATTGCCCCGTCTAGGCTGGCCAGTCAGAGGCAGCAAAGGGTCCACAAGGAAGCATACACACCTTTCATATGAGAACCAATTAATCCAGAGCCCACACTCTGAGCCACCTCCTTTGTTTGGCTCTTATAGTCCAGGAGAAAAGAGTCGTTGGCCTTAATCACCCAGAGCTCAATACCAAAGAAATAGATCCTGCCCTTATAGCCCAGAACCCACCACCACCTCCAAACTAGATAATCCCAAGCTGTTTCCCCTGCCGTGCCTGGTGTTTCCCACTGAAAAACAATAAAGGCTCTCACCCTCACTCCTGCTTCTGCTTTCTGCCTCTGATTCTTCCCTATGTGGCCCTGAGTGCATGCCTCTCATTTCTAGTAGAAATACAAGTAACAATACATTTTCCTTCCAATGGCATGGATTTCTCCGCATTGTCACTCAGCCGCCTTTAGAAATTAAGTCTTGGGCACAAATCAGAGCTATGTCCCCAACTGGTCTATCAGCAGTGGTGGCTCATGAATTTCTTCAAAAGCTTATGTTACTGCAATATTCTAATACTCAAAATGCTAATATTCACCTAAAAGCAGATCCACTACTAAAAGCTACCTGACGGGATTCAGCAGACTTGGTAATTTTTTTTTTTAGCAGTTGAGAGGCCAAAGTTAAGGTGAAGTTAAGGCAAGAGTTGCAAAGGTAGAAACACCTCCTGTGGGTCAGAAAACAATGCCTCAGAACAAAGCATTAGCCCCAGTAGGGACGAGGTGATACTGGGCAATAGTCAGGGTTCAATTTTTCCCATATGGCTGGCACAGCTCCCTACTCATTCAGATTTAGCTTCCCTGGTTTTTCAGTTTTGATGAACCACAGAATCAGAATAGGGTCTTCTCATTGGGGCAGAGCTACAGAAAAAGAGCTTTCTGCAAGCTGTCACTGCTATTCATGCTGAGAACTAGAGATGGGGACCTCTCTACCCTATTCTGTGGGGGGGCATTTAGGAAAAATAAAACCTCATGCCTTAAACAAACAAAACTCACCCACATCTATTTTCCCTCCTAACGCTCTTTCTTCTTCATATCTATCACATTATTTTATAGATAACATCTAAATTTTAGAGTGCTATCTATCAAAGTAATTTAACATTAAAGGAGAAAGGAAGAATAAACAGATGAGTACTTGTTAAAAGCAACTTAAAAATCATAATGACTTCTATGTAATAAAGCTAGTCCAGGCAACAGACTATTTTGACTATAACAACTACCAATTTTCAAATAATTTTAGGACAAACTGATACTATCGTAGTTCATGGTAATGCTACCATCTATAATTTTGTTCCTTGATGAGTCAAATGTCCTATAGTAAGACTTGATATATGTTAATAATTGAGATACAACTTATGAAACAGTTTTGGTGCTTTTTGGTTTGGGAGGTAAGAGGGGTGATGCTTAAGAGAAGAAAGGACACCTTTGCAGTTATAAAAATAGGACAGGGGCCCCTGGGTGGCTCAGTGGGTTAAAGCCTCTGTTTTCGGCTCAGGTTATGATCCCAGGGTCCTGGGATCGAGCCCCGCATCAGGCTCTCTGCTCAGCAGGAAGCCTGCTTCCCTTCCTCCTCTTTCTCTGCCTGCCTCTCTGCCTACTTGTGATCTCTCTCTGTCAAATAAATAAACAAAATCTTTAAAAAAAAAAATTAAAAAAAAAATAGGACAGCACTCCAAAAGTTGGCACATGACTTGGTTATGAACCACTTAGGTGGTTGCATGGATAAATCTTAAAATTTTTTTTAAAAAGTTTTCTAACTTTCGGGGCACCTGGGTGGCTCAGTTGTTTAAGCCTCTGCTTCGGCTCAGGTCATGATCTCAGGGTCCTGGGATCCAGCCCTGAATCGGGCTCTCTGCTCAGTGGGGAGCCTGCTTCCCCCTCTCTCTCTGCCTGTCTCTCTGCCTACTTGTGATCACTCTCTCTGCCAAATAAATAAATAAAATTTTTTTAAAAAAAGTTTTCTAACTTTCAATTTTGAAGATGAGGATACATAGGGAATGTGATACCCTAAAAATCTCATGAGCTTTCAAAATACTGCCGGTCAGGATATCAGTTGTATTCCAGAGACACAGGCAGGGATGGAATTATGAGTCAAGCCACTGAGGAGATTGAAATGGAAAAACACCTAACAGAGTGTACAGAATGTACTTCAAGTAATATACTCAAAGACAGAAAATTACTCCCCCACACTGTTATTATTACTCTCTAACTAGATTCTGTTTTTATTCTGATGTAACTAGACCATTAGTGTTGGAACATTTTCAGTAAAATTAAACTTGAATGTTCTGATGCTGAATGAGACCTTATTTTCTGAGAAATATTGGAAATGACATCTTCATGATAGAAAAGAGCTGTGGGGGCGGTAGGGGGATCTGTTCCACTGCTTTAGCTAAATTTGCAGCAAATCTGTAGCTAACTGGAGTTTATGTTTCCTTAAGTTTGTGAAAGGAAGCTTCCCTCATAATATGACTTGATATATTATTTCCCTGGTCTATCTTCCTGATAAAGAATGTCATCTAAGGGGCACCTGGGTGGCTCAATCGTTAAGTGTCTGCCTTCGGCTCAGGTGATGATCCTGGGGTCCTGGGATTGAGTCCCATGTCAGGCTCCCTGCTCAGCGGGGAGTCTGCTTCTCCCTCTCCCTCCCTGAACCTTCCCCGTCCCCCAACTTGGGCTCTTTTGAACATGTGCTCTCTAATAAATAAATAAAATCTTAAAAAAAAAAAAAAAAAAAAGGAAACGATCTAAGTGCTCAGGAAGTGCCCATCAGCTGCTCTGCTCTAAGCAGAGGTGAGATGCTGGACAGGGCATGAAGCAGTCACAGCCCATTCCCCTGGGTGTCAAAAGACAAAGACAACAGAAACTTTTGTTGTTCTATCTACATCATTACTGCCAAACAGGCTTTTACACAAGAATACTCAGAACAAGCTGACAACTCAGAAAGAGGCAGACAGAATCAGGAAGAGATAAGTTAGTGGTTCTGGTCAGAGATCTGGGCTAGTGATGACATCTCCAGAGTAAGGTTGAGAAAGCAACAGCATCTGATGCATACAGGACAAGCACTGGTACTCTGAGTGCAGAGACTTAACTTCAGGAAGGCTCCTGGGGAAACTGATCACATGGTAATTATTTTACACACTCTCATATGGAAACAACAATGATATGTTTTAAGGTAGGAAAGATTCTTCAGAAGAAAAAGAAAGAGAATGGTCAGTGCATACCTATTTTCATGAACCATTCCCAAGAAAGTTCTTCTGGCATACTAGACACAGTTTTGCTTTCTTTTAGATGATCAGGCTAAGATACAATGCCTAAGAAGGCTGGATACTATCATGAACATATAAATCAATAAAATATTTTAGAAATCACTTGGCCAAATTGCCTTTAAAACATATTCAAGGTGAGATTTGAGATTCGCAGCAAGTGAGGCACTAGGAACACTGATTGGAAGTACGTTCACATTTTCTCTTTATGACTAAGTTATATAAGAATAATATTTTCTCACTCCCATAATGAAACTGACCTTTAGCTATTGAAAACTCCTACGATTAAAGTGAAAGACAATCATAAGGTCTTTCTAATAAAATGCCTGATGGACTGGTAAACAACCAACTTTTGACACTGTGAAATATATTTTTTAAAACTCAAATATCATACACCTTGAATGAATAAAGCAAAACTTAGAGCTATGATTTATTCCCAGGTCTGGTTCTCATCATCTTTCCGTTAAGAATATCCACAGCACACACCAAGAAGCCAGCTCAATGCACCAGCTGGTTAGGCCAGTGAGAACTATTCAGTATTTCAGGTTCAAATGTTTATCCCTATTAATACTACAAATTTGCATCAGAGGTTAAAGTTGTCATGTATTGTTAATAGGTAACACCAGGTCTGATCACTTCTAAAACTTCTTTTTAAAAGACATAAAGACACGTTTTAGGTTGAGGGTGGAGGAAATTTGCTGAATCTTTACATCCTATTACTACCTCCCACTTCTTGCATATTGTCCTGGTGTGTTTCACTGGAATAGATGCCCATTCCATAGCAGGTTTTCACATCTTCATATATGAGTGGATGGATGGTGAACTCAAATGACTGATGGGCCTAATTTCCAATGCAAATCCTAGTAGCAAGAGGACAATTTCCTAAATGCTTAGTACCCACCAAATTAATGAGACAGGGTTATGTTTTCAAGGAATGTTTTGTGCTAGTTCGGCTGTATGTTTGACACCCCAATGCACGTACAGTTTTAGCTAACTTTTGCTCACTCTCTCTTGAGTGTGTAGAGATATGTATCTTCAGGTCAACTATACTGGTTCTCAGATTTTTCTCTACCCAAGGTACACCTTTGTGTATTCTGATGTTCATTTGATTACAACATGCAATGTACAACATCTGAACTACCACAGGACACAAAACACAGTTCTATCTGGCAGCCACTACTTCTTGGGTGATGACTAATTTGGGCTCCTGCACAGGACCACAGTTTGATTCTTCAACTTCACAGACAACTTCACAATGACACACAAAGCCTAAGCGGATTTTCAGTTAGCCTGTGCTCTGAGAAATATGCTTCCAGATAAAAATGTGGTTTCCCCCTTCCTGTCTAGCCACCAAAGCATGCTGTTTCCATCTGGTGCAGCATGACACTGTACTAGGGAGGGGGTCCTTCTTTCTTGCAAAACCTAAACCACTCGCCAACCACGTGTGGTGTTCCCTGCTGTCGGCAAACAATACCCTGAGCGAATGCTTCAGAGAGATTATCTTAGGTTCTTTTCCAACCATGGGCTCCATTCAAACTTCAGGCTAACCTTGCACAGAGTCAGGTTTCACGAGGCACAGACTTTTTAAGATTAGAGAAGGAGTCAATGTTTGCTAAGTGTTCCATTTTGTAACCCTATCAACAAGCATTTTACAGAACATGATGAATACGATGCTACTCTCCATGCCTAGAGGCTCCTCACAAAAGTACAAGGGCTTCCAGAAACCTTGACAGAGATAATCAATTATTTCTCTCCCTGCTATTAACCAGCTCCTGCCGACTGTTCATCTTACGCGTGATGATGACTAATATGCGCCGAATGGCAAGCAGACGCTCTTTAAGGGAGATCATGCCAAGAATAGCCAGCTGAGCCTTGCGTTCCAGTGGCAACACTGCCAGGATCCACCAGGACCACGCGGGACCACTAGGGTTACTCTGCAGAAGAAACGAAAGCAAAACGAAATTATCACCTAAAATACAAGTCTCTTTCCCCTGAAACTGTCCTTTTGTTCCACAAACAAGCCAGGAGCCAGAATTAAATGCCACCTTATACTTTAAGTCCATTGAGCCCTTAACATAGAAAATACTTTCCTGGGGTGCCTGGGTGGCTCAGTGGGTTGGGGCCTCTGCCTTCACCTCAGGTCATGATCCCAGGGTCCTGGGATCGAGCCCCGCATCGGGCTCTCTGCTCAGCAGGAAGCCTGCTTCCCTTTCTCCTCTCTCTCTGCCTGCCTGCCTGTCTGCCTACTTGTGATCTCTGTCTGTCAAATAAAAAAAAAAAAAAAATACTTTCCTGTTACACATTCAAATGTGGAAGAACTCACAAAACAAAGAGCTTGCAAAGAGAAGCAACTTCCATGGGGAAATTCCACAAATTAATTGCTTCTGTTCTCTCAAAGCTCTAGTTAGGAGTATATACCTCTCGAGAGGACCATAATTTTTTACCTCTATTTCCAGTATTCTGTGTTATTATTTTTTAAGTTTTATTTATTTTTTTTAAGATTTTTTATTTATTTATTTGACAGACGGAAATCACAAGTGGCAGAGAAGCAGGCAGAGAGAGAGGAGGAAGCAGGCTTCCCTGCAGAGCAGAGAGCCTGATGCGGGGCCCGATCCCAGGAGCCTGGGATCATGACCTGAGCCGAAGGCAGAGGCCCCAACCCACTGAGCCACCCAGGTACCCCGTTTTTTAAGTTTTAAATATATCATAGAAAACTCTATATTAGGAAGGCTAAAAATACGTGTACAAGTTTGATTATTACAATAAAATAAAGCTTTTAGTAGCTATGTGATGAATGTGCAGACATAGAGAAAACATCTACATATGAATTATTGTTAATTATATATATGGGAATCACCATGAATTAACTGTATAGGAATTATTATGCTAACTGAGAACATTTACTTCACATACCCAAGCACACATTTCTGGATTGAAATCTAAGTAAAGGTGGTCAAACAGCTGTTCTCAGTAATCCTGGCATTAAGAACCAAGATGTCCAGGCCTCCCCCCTTCCTGTTGTGGCTTCTCCCCCAATCTTACCCCAAACGTATACAGAATCCCTACTGAGAACTGGAGAGGGTGGACTCCGGTGTCAACTTATCTTAGGGGGAGGAAGATTCTACTGAAAGATCAGGAGTATTACATTTGAGACAATTTTTGGCTTACAGGAGGAGTTTTGGAAAAGACATAGGTTGTGGGGGGTTGGGGAGAGAAATCCTCAAGAGATAGAAAAAGAACATAAAAATGGATGGGAAAAATACAAAGGACAGTTCATCTTCCCCCAAACCTGCTGAGAGCTGGTCCTCCAGCCCTGTTCTCTCTGCCAGATAGGTGAACACACACAGTGGAAGGAACTCCATACTCTCAGCCACAAGCCCAAGCCATCCTTGCCTGGCTCTGTCACCCAGAGGAGGGGGAGAGGATTCGTTTGCACTTAGAACTGCTTCACGGCCTGAAGCCAGGCATTGCTTGAAGAGCCAGTTCCCAGAAAGCTCCACACTTGTGGAGCACCAGAGAAAGCCAGGCTGGATAGAAGGCAGGAACACTTCTAATTTAACAAGAGTTAAATTTTCTCTTCATTTATTCAACACCTGTTTACCAGGCACAAGGCAATCTTATGGGCAAAACAGGGAGGGTTCAGCCAATATACAGGCTTATTACTCTCTAGATCGTAATGATTTAAACAGCTAATTTAAATGATTTAAACAGCTGATTTAAATGGGGGAGAAGAAATAAAACAGCTGGATTAAATAGTTGGAAAGAAATAGAAGTACTCAAGCCGACAGCCAATCAGAATAAATTCTTTTTTTAAAGATTTTATTTATTTATTTAACATAGAGAGATATCACAAGCAGGCAGAGAGGCAGGCAGAGAGAGAGAGGAAGAAGCAGGCTCCCCGCTGAGCAGAGAGCCGGATGCGGGGCTCGATCCCAGTACCCTGAGATCATGACCTGAGCCAAAGGCAGAGGCTTAACCCACTGAGCCACCCAGGCACCCCTATAAATTCTTTTTTGATAGAAAACAAATTACCTTTATGCAGTACTCAGAAAGCATTGACTGTTTTGCTTCAAAGGCACATGCTATTATATTAGGTGCTTCTTTGTGCTATTGGTAAATGAATTGGTTCATAAGTGGTCATGATGGAGTATATTACATAGTACTGCTTAACTTTCCTTCAGAATAATATGTCTTAGCACATTACAGCAGATAATAAAGCATTATAAAAGAAATAATGAGACTATACCTGAGGCTCAGATTCCCTGTCTGGCATTAACCCAAAGTGGCTTAAAATTTGTTCTTTCATGTGATCCTGAAGTGAAGTAAACCAGGAAACTGACTGTTGATAAACTGAATCATGAAGGCTGGTAAGTTCTTCATAGGCTGGACCTTCCACCTGATCAAGGGAAAAGGGACCACCATTTCAACAGTTCATTATTACACAGTGACATCTAGCGCATTTGCTAAGTGGACTTGTGGTATTTATTTCTTAGATAACTGATTAGTGTTTATAAACCTATTATAGGCTCAACATACAAATCTGTACTTTTCTTATACAATGAAGATCTATCTGCCTTGTCTATCTATAACATCCTGATTTTTCCCTTAACAATAAAAACATATCCCATGTTACGATGAGCAATTTTCAATGGCTACATGCAATCCTATATTTGAAAATTTACTCCACCATCCAGGTAAGATATATTTTAAAATAACACAGCAATATAAATATTTAAGCAAAGGTGGGAAGGGGGGTTGTTTTATTTTTGTTGGTGGTGGTGAGAGAAGGGGCCACCATTCCCTCAGGACAGTCTCTTAGAAATAGAATTGCTAAGTCAAAGAATGAGACATTTAAAATATTGTATTCCATATCACCAAACTACATTCCAAAAGACATGTTACAGCAATCACACATTCCCTTCATTAGCCTTACGCAGCAGCAGGCCCTGATGCTCTAGATTTACCATGCTTTGCTTCTGGGTACCTACCTCACTGCCAAGTCATTCATTTTAAGTATGCCCCAGTCCTACTCAGAAACACCTAAGTGGGAAAAGCACTGGGCTGGGGACCAAGGGACCCAAGTATGTTCTGGCTTCATTGCTCATTCTCATGAGCCAGTCACACAGCCTCCTGAGGGTAGGGGTTTTTTTCATCTACAAAATGGGAATAAACCATCCAGGTCCTCTCTGGTTATAAAATTCTACTATTCTGAAAACTAGGATAAACTGAGGAATTAGATTATAATGCATACAACCATTCTCATTTTGACTTACACAAATTAAACATTCATATGTAGAAAGGGATTTTTTTTATTTTTAAAAAACCACCAAAATTATTTCATGTTGTAGCTATGTAAGCGACCATTTTAAAAACATATACCACTAAAAATTGCCATTCACAACAACAGTCAGCAAACCCTCTCAGATTTGTTACTGGAGCAGCAGAGGGACCCTGAGAACAATCACACTCAGTCACATTCTTTAAACCCCACTCCCCGGTCCTGTGATGTTAGGGCTGACTAGTACTTGGTCCCCACACTGTGAGGCCCTGTCCTCAGGATGACCGGAACCAGCAGCTGAAAAGGGACGGTGCTGGTGCTGGGGCTCTCCTCATGGGCCTTACTAATGTACATCACTGTCCCCAAAGTGACTTCCAGTGTGATGTCAGACAGCTAAGGACTCTCACCTTCCACATTTCTAAATGTGAGCCAAAGAATTCAAAAGAGGCATACAATAATTCCAAGGATTTCCTCTTTCCTAGATGGTTGTAATGCTTTTCTTGCAGGATAATTTACATACAGAAAAATGCATCGATCTTAATGGTTGGCTCAGAGTACTGCCAGCTGTATGCACCAGTGGGATCACGATCCTCAACAGGACAGGGGACATTTCCATCACCCTCAATGGCCTTCCACCCCCAGCCAGTCTCTGCCCTCTAACACCAGAGACAAGTGATGCCTCATCCTGGAAGTATATAAATGGACCCACACAGCTTGTGCTGTTGTGTGTCCAGCTTTCCTGGCTTAGCATCACACTGAGAGACGTGTTCATTGAGAGACCTAGGAGATTCTTCCACATTGTTCTGTGTGTGAGCAGTTCCTTGGTTTTTATCACCAAGTAGTTCTCCATTACAGAAAGAGACTACAGTTTGTTTATCCATTCTTCTCCTGATGAGTCTTTACACTATTTCTTGGTTTTGGCCATAAATGATAAGATGGCTAGGGACAACTTTTTACCCATCTTTCTGAGAATCCCTTCAAAACATTTTGTTAATCTCTCAAAATATGGGCTCTGATATTTCTATTAGACGTACCAATATTTCCCAAGGGGTAAGAGATCCAAACCTTTTACACTGAACTTTTAGAAGGCATTTTTAAGCACTGTTTTTTTTTATATCTTATCTCATTCTGAACTAAGACCAGGATCCACAACAGGGATGGACTACTACTCACAAGTCAAATCCTGTTCACTGCGTATGTTTTTGTAAACAGCATTGTCTTGGAAACCAGTCACGCCAACTCATTCCCAGACTCTACAGCTGCTTCTGTGCTGCAACGGCAGAGCTGAGTTGTTGCCACAGAGACTGCTTGACCTGGAAAGTCTCTGGTATTGACTGCATGGGCCTCTGTGGGAAAGGTCTGCCAACTCCTGAGCCAGAATGCCGAGACAACAAACCACAAAGATATTTCACAATGTGCAGCAGTAAGGTAATTTTTCTGAGGAGGACACGTGTCTACCACCTCCAAATCAGGTGAAAAATCCACTGAGGTAATAAGTAACTGAAGTGCTGAATTAGGGAAGGTATAAGTAATATTGTCAGTAAAAATCTAAGTTTTTCCACATACACAGGAAAACAAGGTGACTGACCTCTGAACACACACAGCTGTAAAAGCAATCTCACCTTTTCATCTTCAAGATACTCGATGTCGGCTGTGTTATAGCCATCTCTGTGACGGTGGCTTAGAACTCTGAACCGACTAATCCCAATGGCATCCACAACCGAACTCCCATCAGGAAATGTTCTGACATCCTTAATCTCCAGCATGCAGCCGTACTCCGAAATTCTGACAGGACAGTTGCAAGAAATGACCATGATTTTATAAATGCAGAAGATCCAAATAAAACAAATGATGTCTCCACATGGGACCAGCAAGCTTATTTTCTCTAAGAGACACCTGCAGATGATTCCTTCTGTTAAATGCAAAACATATGGGTGTACAAGGGCTGCAGGGGGAGGGCTGGAGGGAAAAGGGCCCTTGAGCCCCCGTCGTTCAAACAGGCTAGTGCTTTGGAAGGCCCCAAAAGGTAGAGAGAGAATCCTTAGTGCCGTTGTTCAGGGCACCATCAAGGGGTACAGAGAGCACAAGTTATGTCTGGGGCCCCCATGTCCCTCATAGATTCTGCTCCCTCCTCCCCCATTTTCCAGTGATGTTGGCCAGCCCTGTCCTCCCCAACAAACCACTATGCAAAGTCATCTACAGTCACTGCCTTCATCTCCTGCTCCCTCCATACCCCTCCATTCCACGGAAATGACCCCACTGGAAGTCACACATTACTCTGGCATGAGTCTGCTGATCTGTCACTGACCCAACACCCTCTGCTGCTCTCTGGTGCCCTCCCTGACCAGTGCAGCCCTTCACAACTTGCCTCCGTCCTCCACATGTCCCTCACTCACAGGGCCTGCCCAGGGTGGCATCCTCAATCTGAAGCTGTCCCGTGTGATCTTAACCACTCTCACTCTTTCAACTCTCACTCTAACTTCCTGAGGACACTAATTGAGCCCATTTCCTGTCAAGCACTATAGGGAGCAGTTTATAATATGTTCTCATTCAAGCCTCACAGAAACAGGAAGGTTTAAAACCAAACAACATACATAAGGCCACAGTAAGATTTAGACCTGGGCTCTGAACCCAAGGCTATGTGATTCGAAAATGAATGAACTTCATCACATACCTTTAAGCTAATGATGCGTGATGGTTCAGCTATACAGCTGGACACCTCTTCTTGGATCTCTCCTAAAACTATCTCTTCCTGCTTATCTAACAGGGCCGTGGCATGGATGGAGGTGCCCTGAAGATCCCCTTCAAGGGAGGACTTACTGTCCCAGCCATCAGCAGACAAATGCCTTCAAATGTCAGCTCCTTCAAAGCCTCTCTCAGCTGCAGAACCTGTCTTTCTAATGAGCATCCTGTCCTGTCTGTAGAGAAGAACTTGTGAATGAATGCAAATTCCCCTTGCATCTGTACTCTAAAGTTTGTCCACATGAGGTCATTAGGACATGGTCCCCCCAAAACTAGCTGAAATCTTCCCACATACTTACAGGTTTCCTTCTCCTGGGCTCTGCCAAAGGTAAGCCATACTTTTGTCTGCTGCTTTCCCTAGACGGACTTGGCTTTCCTCACTTGTGGTGAGCAACATCTGCTCACGGATGAGTTCAGGAAACTTATGTCCTGTAGTTTATCTGGGGTAATGCTCTTCTTAGTGTGCTGTATCGTTCATGGAAGCACAACTGCTTGTTTTTTCACTCTGCTTTTGCTGATTTTGATGAATCAAATTTTAATATATTCAGATTTATTAATCTCCTCTTCCATGGTATGTGCTTTCAGCATTTTGTGTTAAAAAAAATCTCTCCCTTTTCCTAATTATAGTCTCCAGTGTTTTCTCTTAACATTTTTATATGTTGTTTTTCACACTGAAAATGTAAATAACATGTGTAATTTGTGTATATGGTGCAAGGCAGAGAAAAGATTATTTTTTCCCATTTGGACTGCCCATTAATTTTCTAAGCACCTTTTAAGTGAGTAGCTTGCCTTTTCTCACAAAATTATATGTAAATATGGGGTCCATTTATGAGTGGATCCATTTCTTATCTCCATATTCTATCTCAGTGGTCTACTTACTAGAACTTCTAAATTTATTATGGGAGTGTTCTCCCATCTTACTCAACTGATGTCTTCAAAACTGTCATGGTCTTGGTCTTTTGCTTTTCCATAAAATTCTAAACAATTATTTTGAATAATTCCATGAAAAAACCCTGTTGGAATGCTGACTGAAACTACTTCAGTTTTATAGACTAATTTGGGTAAACCTAACATTTCCATGACATTCAAGTCTACACATGGAAATGTTATTTCTCTCCATTTATTTAGATCTTCCCAAATATTTTTCAATAAAGCTGTAGATTTTTTTCTATAAAGGTGCTACACCAATCTTTCAAAAGATCTGTTCCTAGGTGTATATGGTAGAAACTAGTGGATGGTTTTACATATCCATTCTCCCTTTCTTCCTGGGCACATGGTTGGGCTACATTTCCCAGCCTCCATTCCAATAGTTGTGAGCAACAGGGATGTGTACTCCTTTTCTCCAGAACCCCGGAGCATATGTGCCTCTTCTACTAGCTAGAACTTGCATGTAGTGACCTCATGATAACCATGCAGTAACCCCTAAAGCCCTAGGGGTTAAGGAATCTAACAGTTTGGGAAGGACACAAAGACCCCAGAGCAGCTGTGGAGGGAGCTGCCTGCCAATTTGATGTAAAACAAGGAGAGGTAAAAACTTAAGAGCTGGGATTATTGTAGGACTGAAATTTGCCTGGCTGTGTAGATGAAGGTTTCAATTTTTTTTCCGTTTTATTTCTTTTCAGTGTTCCAGCATTCATCGTTTATGCACCACACCCTGTGCTCCATGTAATACATGCCCTCCTTAATTCCCAACCCCAGGCTCACCCAACCCCCCCAAGCCCCCTCCCCTCCAAAACCCTCAGTTTGTTTCTCAGAGTCCACAATCTCTCATGGTTTGTCTCCCCCTCCAATTTCCCCCAACTAATTTTTTAGCAAATTTTTTAGACCTTAAAAGTTAGACTAGATTTGTTTGCATGATGATAAACTAGAGAATTATAGCCAGAGAGAAGCATGGAGGAATGGATATGAACTGTATTTAGAGGAAGGCAAATAATATGATAGTGCACTATCAAGTATGATGTCTGAGAGAAAGGAGTAGGAGATGAGGCTAGAAGGCTGGGCGCACATCATAATGCGACCTTGGACTTAAACATTTTTACGTAATGGGAGCCCCTGGAAGTTTCCAACATCATCTTAAATTGTTCTTCGAGAAAAAAATAACAAATTATGTATTTACTTAGGACCCTCTGGATGCTGAAAAGTCTTACCCTGCATGCTCCGCAGACAGACACATGCCAAACCGTTTGGTGCCAGTTTCCATGCATCTTCTTATCATAAGCCGGTAGCGGGGCTCGAAGACATGAAGTGGACACGGGACGGTGGGGAAGGCCATGGCACACACAAAGATGGGGACATCTCTTGTCAGACTGTTGAATAAGGGAAAATGTAAAGTTAGAAATAGGAGCCATTAGAAACAAAAGGGAATATTAGTCAATTGAGCTAGCCAACCTCAATTCCCTCATTTACAACAGAAAACCCTCAGGCTTGTCTCAGTCTTTAGTGGGGCAAGGAAGCCAAGGACCACCTCATGAGAAAGTTCTCAGCTTACCAGATTTCCTGCCAAGCCTGTCCTATTTAATTCGATGAAACAGAACATGCTAAATTGTATTAATTTACTTGGAAAAAGTTATAGCTTACGACTATGATAACAAAAAAATTTTAATGACCTTGAGGACATTATGCTAAGTGAAATAAGAAAAATGAATATTGAATGACCTCACTTACATGTAGAATCTTTAAAAAGAACAAAACCAAGCTTATAGATAAAGATAAAAGATTGGTGGTTGCCAGAGGCTGAGGTGGGGTGGGGAGGTGGGTAAAACAGATGAAGAGGGTAGAAGGTACAAGCTTCCAGTTGTAAATAAATAAGGCCTTGGATGTAATGCACAGCATATTGACTACGGTTAATAATAATGCATTTCATATTTGAAAATTGATAAGAGAATAGATCTTACAAGTTCTCACCACAAGAAAAAAATTTGCTAACTATGTATAGTGATGAATGTTAAGGCTTAATGTGGTGGTCATTTTGCAATATATATAAATATCAAAGCATTATGTTACATACCTGAAATTCATATAATGCTATGCATCAATTTTACCTTAATAAAAACAAATAATAAGAAGAGAAAAAATTCTGATGAAAGCAAAAACTACACAGTAGTCAAAGGTAATGAGTTCTAAATAAAAAGGAGTGGAAGAATTGTAAGACCTCAATAGATAAAGTTTGCTACAACACACAACTCTGATCACTTTAAAAGACAAAAACAACCCTTGAGCCTCTTTCAAGGGATAATCCTATTTTCCCTCCTGTTTCTATATACTGTGCCTTTTCAATTCTGAAAAATTCAGTACCACTTACTTAGATTCAAAAAGCAACTACATAATTTTGTGAAGACACACTTTTTTTTAAGTGGGGTCCATACCCAGCATGGGGTCCAACATGGGGTTTGAACTCATGACTCCATGATCAAGACCTGAGCTGAGGTCAAAAGTCAGACACTTAACCAACTGAGCCACCCAGGTGTCCCATGAAGACATACTTTTGAAATACTTTTTATGACCCTTTTCAATTAAATTTCCATAAATTTTTTGCAATTGATATTTTTTCTATTTTTAGGTCTAATTTCTCTGCCAGGGGTGGGTACCTGAAATAAAGTTATGAATGCAAGGATTTCCTTCTTTAATCTGAATTCAAATCTGAACTCAAGACCAAGTAATACAACTTGAGAACTTACTTTGATAGTTCTGTCATTTCTTCATCATAAATTCTCTTCCTATCAGAGAGTTCATCAGATAAATACTGAAATATTAATTCTTCAGCCAGAATAGTTACATTAAAATTTCTGCTTGCCAACAACTGTAACAAAAGGAAACATTAAGTAATACCACATGGTAATTAATTCTAGAGGACAAAGTACTCTCTCCCCAGTAGAAACAGTAAAAAAGAGGGAGAGGGGTAGAGTCTCTCGGAAGACAAGGGATGGGGATGGAGAGCCTGGAGGTCGGCCAGCCTGGGGTAGGGACAGGGGCAGGGCAGTTCCTCCCCTCTAGAAAAGGGCAGGAGAAGGTGTTCATCACCTGGAGGAAGGATGAGTGAATCCCAGCCTGACCAGCTTCTGCATTCTCAATCAAGTATCACAATGTCAGGGAAGGGAGAGGAAGTGTGTAGGATACGTTGCAAAAGAAGAGAAATAGGAAATAATCATCTGAGAAAGTGGAAAACTGAAGCTACTAGAGACACATAGTAAGAATGACTACTAATGTTTTGAGTCTAAGATTTAAGACTGTGAATTTAAACTCAAACCAATCTTCCCAATTTTGTGGCTTTTGTTCTAGCTTTGCTTTGTTATTTATCTGGACAGGTGCAAGAGGCAGAGTTGACTCTATTTGGATTGGGAAAAGGACAGAGGGACCAAGAATTCAAGCTGGATATGAAAGGAAATAGGTGGAACCTGAATTAAAATGTGCCAGGATCAGTGGCTGGAGGGATCCTATGTAGCTGAGGATCTATTATTATTCTGTGTGTGCATGTGTGTGCACTTCTTTTATCTTAGGCCTATGAATTTGCAAATAAGAGCTTTTTTCACTAACATCCTAATATATATCAGGTACCAAATGCAGATGCTTCATATAAATTAAGTTAGGCCTTAAAAGAGCCCTATCTCAGAAGTATTGACTATAGTGCACCAGTAGAGAAGAGGGGTCTCAGAAAGGTTAGGGACTAGCTTAGAGCCACAGTGGCACCAGGACCTCAAGGCTGGTAGTTTTCAATGCGCTGCTGTTGCTTTGTTAACTTGCTGCACTCCTCCACTTGGGCTGCTCTACATATTTCTAACAGTTACATCTGGGCGAGTTCTAGACATCCTGCTTCGTCTCCCTTTAGCTTGTGTGAAACAAGCTATGAGTATTGCTGTCTCTAAGAACTAGGAGTTCAACCTCAGGACACAACTGTGTTTGAGACCCTCAGTAACAGAATAACCAGCAGAAACAAGTTTAACTTAATTCACAGTATTATTAATGACATCCATATTTTATATGGTTAGTTTATGGCACCATTTTCTTGAAGAGTAATATAATTTGCTTTACTTGGCATTATGTTACCCAAGGCTTCTATGCATACCTAGATAGCTGATGGTCGATGTTTATGATAATGTATATGAGAAAGTCTAAGCTCATGAAGCAGTTTCTGCATCAAAGAAAGAGTGAGTTGTGACTTTTCATTTTACTTAGTTTTGTTATATTCTAATTTCTACACAATGGCAATCTATGCAGAGCTTGCCCTCAATCATTCACTCATTCATTCGTTCATTTAATCTTTCATTCAGCAGGGATTTCCTGAACTGCTATGTGTTCTGGCCCCTGGAAATAGAGTGAAAACAAGACAAGAGGTCGTCTCTGTCCCTAAGGAATTTATATGACAGTGTCAACCTCAACACCCTGCTTCATCACATAGTCCTCTATCAGAGAGTACTGAACACGGAAGTGAATGAAAGGTCTGTGTTACAAACAGTGGTCATAAAGACATGCATTTTACTGTCTGAGAATAAACCACCTCCAGGCCCAATGGCCCAGACAAGCATGGGTGCAACAAGGCAAGAGGCCAAATGCTATTCTACCATGAAGAAGAGAGAGCAAACACAGTGCAGTGGACCTGCAGAGGAACCGCGAAAGGAAGCTGCCACACAGACTCAGAATCACCCACCATCATGACATATGGTGCATAGTACAATGAATCATTCCCATGATAAGAGCCCTGAATAACCTAGAGTTTCAGGATGTATGCAATTTAAAAAAGCAAGTATGTACATAGAATGATTTACAAAGGTCTCAATTATAAAAACTTATTTTAACAAATTTTGGCAGTAAACTAAGTTATAATTATTTTAAAATTCACATGCGTATAACATCTCTTTTACCATATCAAATTTAAAATTAATTTAAAAAAAACACTTAATCCCAGGACACCTGGGTGGCTCAGTTGATGAGGCATCCGACTCTGATTTCAGCTCAGGTCATGATCTCAGGGTCTTGAGATTAAGCCCCGCATCAGACTCCATGCTCAGTGGGGAGTCTGCTTAAGACTCTCTCCCTCCACCCTCCTCCCCCAGCTTACACCCGCACACGCACACACTCTTTTTCTGTCTCTAAAAATAGACAAATATTTAAAACACCACTGTGTCCTACTTAAAATATACTGAGTATAATCTCTAGAAGTAATTAAGGAAAATATTATTAGTATTATTTTATAGATTAAACTCCCCCCCTCCGAAGTTAAATAACTTGCTCCATGGAAGGTAAGTGGCACCAGAGCCCAAGAGAGTTGATACATATTCACAATTTGAAAAGGTGATCAGAAAGCCTTTAAAAGATTTTAAGTGTTAATTTTTTGTATTTACCATACCTAAGGTATGGATTTAGCAGTTTATTTTTGAGTTAGACATAACTAAATAGCTTCTCTCCATGGAATCTTAAGTGTTACTGGCTTTGATTACAGACAAAAGACACAACTGACAACACACCAAAAGAATCTCCTAGTAGTCAAAACTGATCAAGTCTTTGATCCTGTGCAAAACTGAGTACCACAATATGATATCCCCTTGAGATGAGGTAAAGGACAGAATCCTTGGCACATATTAAGTGTGCCATAATGTTATCTCATCCCTTTATGATTAACACCTGGTGAGGACTCAGTAATGTTATCTCAATTATTTATAACATTTTAAAAGCTTCAATTACATTACCTGTTTTCAGTGTATCTCAACTATAATTCAAGCCTAAAAATTTCCCTCAAGTTTAATTGCTTCTGTGTCTAAAATTCCCTTTTCTACTTTTTGAGAAATCAGAGAGGAAAAGACCTCTCTTTGACTGGAGAAATCCAACTTTCTCTAGTAAATGGGTGGTATAAGCAAAGCCAACCCCAGAAATGAGCATCTACTTAGGGATGAGAAGAGGGGCCAGATGGTCCTGCTGTTTCACAAGAAATACTTACTTCTGAGAGTTTTTCTTTACACAGTGGACAGTGTGGGGCATGGTCAAGGCAGCGCTCAAGGCATTTCAGGCAAAACATATGTCCACACGGTGTAGTAACAGGCTCAAAGAGCAACCTGGAAAATATATCTGAGTTTTTAGCCAAAAATGTCCAAAAAAGGTCTTCAAATAATCTATTTATTTTCAAAGAATTCCTTAAGACAATTCCCTCATGACTACAGAATTACTGATATCCATTTTCCATTGAGATTTTCCTTATCAAATTTTTAGAAAATAAATCACTCATTACTAAGGTATACATAATTTCTCTGATAATAAAAAGCCCATTATGGTTAGGATATCCAATTCAGAAAGGATGAGTTTTTCAAAGAGTTGCACAGGTTCTCTGTCATCCTACCTCATGCAAAGGGCACACTCAAAGTCAGTTACATCTATGGAGAGCTCTGGACTTTCTCCTACGTTAGAGGTCATGTTCCTTTGAGGTGAGGAATCTGCCTCTGAAAAAGTTTAAAATGCTATCATTAACATTGCTCACCTGGACAAGAACATGCAGCAACTGCATTTCCTCTGGCTAAAATGTGTCACACCAATACAACAAATCATGCTGGGCAGGATATTTCCTATCAGATTAACCATACACAACAATAATTTATCTGGACCGTAAGCATGAATAAAAGTTAAAGTTATAACTAAATTTTCCTTATTTCTGACTATGAAGTCTCTGTAGGCTTAGTCATTTTAAACTGTTCTATCATCATAAAGCTGATCTACTCCTTTCATTATTCATTTTAAACTATCTGTATAATTTTTTTTAATACAGTGAATATTAACTAACAGTCTATCACTCTGGAGTCATACAACTCCATGACAAAATTGCTTACTGACCTTTCTTGGGTACTTTCCCAGGGCCATTCAGCTCATGCATGTCCTCCAAATCATTTGGAAACTGTCTCTTTAAACCGGTACTGGGTGCTCCTGGAAGGATGCTCTCTAACACTTCTTTATCCTCTTCAAAGTGCAGACCCAGTATAAAATACAAAACTGAAGAATTGGTATTTCTAAACACATCAGATTTCTCAGATGCATTCTGTTTAAATAGGAAAAAAGAATCCTGAGTATTAAGAAATCATAGCATAATAGAAAACAATAATCCTATAGTGGCCTTTCTTAGAAATCTCTGGAAAAAAGAGGGCTTATGTTCTTCCTTCACGATAGGTTTCATCTGTTAACTCTGAAGATGAGCTTTACACTTCCCACAGTAAAAAAAAGAATAATCCTTTTTGAGACAGATCAACTGAACATCAATCTTTGTATATTCAAATCACCCTTCTGTTTTCTTTTCTCCAAGCCAAAATAAATGTGAGTCTCCTGATGCCTGGGGTTCTCAACGCGTGATATCCTGAATGCCTCTACATGTTTCTTTCAATCGTTTTCATTACTTCGACCAACTTCCTTTAAAAGGTTCAACTTTCAGGTTGAGGAGCTAGAAACCGGTCTTGAGAAATACTTCCAACTAACAATGCCACAATCTGAATAACTTATAAGTGTTCAAAATTATGAATTACGTAAAGGTTAACCAAGATAATACAGACACACATGCTTCGTTACCTTAGAACCCCCATCACCACTGCCTTCTTCCAGAGGCTGGGTGTTTACGTGGCTGGCACACTGAGCCTTTAGCCTGCTGTTCAATATTCTGCTTTGGATGGAAGATGTCAAATTCTGATGCACATTTTCTGAAGCTGGAAAAAATACCTCACACATTACCTATAAAATTTCCAAGAAGAAAAAAAGGTATTTTAAAACTCTTTTGAAAAGTACATAATATGCCTTAGAGATCCAAAGGAAACTATAAGGCTAAGTAGACCTAACACACTGAAAAGAATAATTAACATATTCCAACTGCCACTATTTCAAAACTCAAGTTTCTGAAACCATAAAGCATCGATTAAGCGTGTTATCTACCAGCCCCTTCCCAGCTTAGCCTTACCAATTACAAAATACAAACATTACCATTTCTTTCTGCTGGGTCCTTACACACCAGCTACAGAAAAATCACCCCAAAGTCTCATGACTGAGAAAATTAGAGGAGCAAAGGTTGCAAGGATCCTAAATTAAATGTGAGTTGTGATCACCCACAGGACTGAGATATTTCTAGAAGACCGCTCAACGTACAAGAGAATCACAAGAGCCACCCAGTAAAGAACTTTAAAGGGAGACCAAATGAAGAGCCATAATTCTAGTTCAAGAGCCATGGACTAGCCTTTCGTGGTGGTGGGAAGTAACTGCCAGTCATTCGATGGTCCTGCCAAACCTCATGGACTCAGCTGAATCCAAAGGCTAAGAGAGGTACAAAGAAGAAACAGAAACGTAATAAAGAACCTGCCACTGTTCTTCATGTGACAGGTCAGTGCATCCGCACCTATGACCCCTGTATAAAGAAGGAACAGCACTCAGCAGGGACATCAGTGTCCTCAGCACTTGCTCTGAGGGGCTCCAGTAAAGCCGCAGAAGGCTGCCCGGGAGATGACCGCATTTCATGGGCATCAACAGGCTGGCCATGTTTGGGCACTGAGATAGAAGACATCTACCATTCACAGAATGCTACAGGGAAAAAATATCACATCTGAAATAGCACCACAAAGACAAGAAGCACCCCAAGCATCACTAGACCTGGACTGTGGCCCAGAGACCTTTGTAAATCTGCTTAATTTTGAGCTCAGGCTGAATTTCTTAAGCTGTTATAAGGAGCAGTTGAGATATATTTTAAGATATATATAAAAAATTATACAGATAGTTTAAAATGAATAATGAAAGGAGTAGATCAGCTTTATGATGATAGAACAGTTTAAGATGACTAAGCCTACAAAGACTTCATAGTCAGAAATAAGGAAAATTTAGTTATAACTTTAACTTTTATTCATGCTCACGGTCCAGATAAATTATTGTTGTGTATGGTTAATCTGATAGGAAATATCCTGCCCAGCATGATTTATTATATTGGTGTGAAATTTGCAGGTGGGACAAAGCAGCCAGGGATAGAAGAGCTGATGTTAAGATTCATTATTATTTTGACAAGTTGAAACAATGGCCCAAAGCCATAAGTGATCATTTGACAGCATTAAGAAAGATCAATGCACTGCGCAATACAAGGATAAAAAGTATTGCTAGAAGGTTCTCACAGAAAACAAAAAAAAAAGATCTAAGTGTTTGGACTAACTACAGTTCTTATAGGAGCCAACAGTGTGATGGTATTAGCCTAAAAATAAACAAACACGCCTCATGGTATGAACACAAGGGAAGGTAAAAGTTCCCCCATCTGTCACTGTCAGATGTGGATGCTGGGGGACACAAGAATGCATTCAGAGGAGGAAATCTTACAACCTTGTAACTATTGTAAGGGCTCTTCTACACAGGGTGGATTCCCAGAGTAAATGTGACTCAGTGACCTCTAATAAGACTGGGTTAAAGACCCAAAAAAGAGAAAAGATACTACTGCATCATGTTGGTGAAGCTGGGCTGAGAATTTCAAGTCAACCTTTCCAGCTGAACTGGTATATTTTGTATATTATCACAATGTCTTTTACAGGGGTCCTATACAAACTAACACTTGAGATTACAACTCTAAGAAAACTCACTTTGCTTCCCCTAGTCTCACACATCGACCCCACCTTTTAGCTCATGTCATTATTTCAGTGGAATGGGGAGCTGTACGAGTGCTCTCTCATGATATGTAGTGCTTTATCCCTGGATGAACATTATCAAATGTGTGAAACTCATCATTAATCCCGTGTGTTTTTAATCACATTGTCATGAATATTCAGAGCTATATTTTTTGTTTATCTGACCTGCAGGAGTTATTCAACATGGACATCAAGACTATAAATGAGACTTAAGAAAGAAATTCGTTTAAAGAAAAATCACACCTTCTGGGAGAGGAGTCAAAATGACGGAGAAGTAGCAGGCTGAGACGACATCAGGCAGCAGGAGATCAGCTAGATAGCCTATCAAACCATTCCAAACACGTACGAATCCAACAGGAGATCGAAGAGAAGATAAACAACAATTCTAGAAACACAAAATCGACCACTTTCTAAAAGGTAGGACCAGCGGAGAAGTGAATCCAACGCGACGGGAAGATAGACCCCAGGGGGGAGGGGCCAGTTCCCGGCAAGTGGTGGAGCACAAAATTAGGACTTTTAAAAGTCTGCTCCACGGAGGGACATCGCTCCAGAGGCTAAACTGGGGTGAAGACCTCACGGGGACACCGTGGACTCAGGTCCCGCGGGGTCACAGAAGGATCGGGGGTGTCTGAGTGTCGCAGAGCTCACAGGTATTAGAGCGGGGAAGCCGGCTGCAGAGACAGAGCCGAGGAGTGAGCTCTCAACTTGGTGTTTCCTAGAGCCGTGGTCTGTGACACAGGCTGGTGCTCTGTGCGAGGGGTCCCCACAAGATCTGGGGAGACTCTGACCTGGGAGAGCTCAGGGATCTACGGGGTTCAGAGACTCCAGGTGGGACTCTGCCAGAGACAGAGACACTTGGTCACAGGCTGGGTGACCTCGGAGCACAGCCAGAAGCCAGTGAGACGGGACTGATTACGCATGATTTTCTCCAAGCCCGGCCGGAGGCTGGGGAGATGGGAGTGATTAAGCGCTTTTCTCTGAAGGCGAACTGGAGACTGGGGCCCTGAGCTCTCGGCTCCTCCGAGCCGGAGATTGGGAGGCCGCCATTTTCATTCCCGTCCTCCGGAACTCTACTGAAAGCGTTCAGGGAACAAAAGCTCCAGAAAGCGAACCTGAGAGGATTACTTAGCCCGGCCCCTAGTAAGGGCAGTGCAATTCTGCCTGGGGCAGAGACACTTGAAAATCACCACAACAGGCCCCTCCCCCAGAAGATCAACAAGAAATTCAGCCAAGACCAAGTTCACTTAACAAGGAGAACAGCGGATTCTTTTTTTTTTTTAATTTTTTTTTTTTTTTTAATTAGAGAGAGAGAGAGAGAGCGCGAGCACAGGCAGACAGAGAGGCAGGCAGAGGCAGAGGGAGAAGCAGGCTCCCTGCTGAGCAAGGAGCCCGACGTGGGACTCGATCCCAGGACGCCGGGATCATGACCCGAGCCGAAGGCAGCCGCTTAACCAACTGAGCCACCCAGGTGTCCCGGCTGGACAAAATGACAAGGCAGAAAAACTCACCACAAAAAAAAGAACAGGAGGCAGTACAGAAGGCTAGGGACCTAATCAATACAGACATTGGTAATATGTCAGATCTGGAATTCAGGACGACGATTCTCAAAGTTCTAGCCTGGCTCGAAAAAGGCATGGAAGATATTAGAGAAATGCTGTCGGGAGAAATAAAAGAACTAAAATCTAATCAAGTTGAAATTAAAAAAGCTATTAATGAGGTGCAATCAAAAATGGAGGCTCTTACTGCTAGGATAAATGAGGCAGAAGAAAGAATTAGTGATATAGAAGACCAAATGACAGAGAATAAAGAAGCTGAGCAAAAGAGAGACAAACAACTACTGGATCACGAGGGGAGAATTCAAGAGATAAGTGATACCATAAGATGAAACAACATTAGAATAATTGGGATTCCAGAAGAAGAAGAAAGAGAGAGAGGAGCAGAAGGTATACTGGAGAGAATTATTATAGAGAATTTCCCTAATATAGCAAAGGAAACGCATCAAAATCCAGGAGGTGCAGAGAACCCCCCCTCAATATCAATAGGAATAGGTCCATACCCCGGCATCTAATAGTAAAATTTACAAGTTTTAGTGACAAAGAGAAAATCCTGAAAGCAGCACGGGACAAGAAGTCTGTAACGTACAATGGTAAAAATATTAGATTGGCAGCAGACTTATCCACAGAGACCTGGCAAGCCAGAAAGAACTGGCATGATATATTCAGAGCACTAAACGAGAAAAACATGCAGCCAAGAATACTTTATCCAGCTGGTTATCATTGAAAATAGAAGGAGAGATAAAAAGCTTCCAGGACAAACAAAAACTGAAAGAATTTGTAAACACCAAACCAGCTCTACAGGAAATATTGAAAGGGGTCCTCTAAGCAAAGAGAGACCCTGAAAGTATTATCAGAAAGGAACAGAGACAATATACAGTAACAATCACCTTACAGGCAATACAATGGCACTAAATTCATATCTCTCAATAGTTACCCTGAATGTAAATGGGCTAAATGCCCCAATCAAAAGACACAGGGTTTCAGAATGGATAAAAAACCAAAACCCATCAATATGCTGCCTACAAGAAACCCATTTTAGACCTGAAGACACCTCCAGATTGAAAGTGAGGGGGTGGAAAATAATTTACCATGCTAATGGACATCAGAAGAAAGATGGGGTGGCAATCCTTATATCAGATCAATTAGATTTTAAGCCAAAGACTATAATAAGAGATGAGGAAGGACACTGTATCATACTCAAAGGGTCTGTCCAACAAGAAGATCTAACAATTTTAATATCTATGCCCCTAACATGGGAGCAGCCAACTATATAAACCAATTAATAACAAAATCAAAGAAACACATTGACAAGAATACAATAATAGTAGGAGACTTTAACACACCCCTCACTGAAATGGACAGATCATCCAAGCAAAAGATCAACAAGGAAATAAAGGTCTTAAATGACACACTGGACGAGATGGACATCACAGATATATTCAGAACATTCCATCCCAAAGCAACAGAATACACCTTCTTCTCTAGTTCCCATGGAACATTCTCCAGAATAGATCACATCCTGGGTCATAAATCAGGTCTCAACCAGTATCAAAAGATTGGGATCATTCCCTGCATATTTTCAGACCACAATGCTCTGAAGCTAGAACTCAATCACAAGAGGAAATTTGGAAAGAGCACAAATACATGGAGACTCAACAGCATCCTTCTAAACAATGAATGGGTCAACCAGGAAATTAAAGAATTGAAAAAAACCATGGAAACAAATGATAATGAAAACATAATGGTCCAAAATCTGTGGGACACAGCAAAGGCAGTCCTGAGAGGAAAATATATAGCGATACAAGCCTATCTCAAGAAACAGGAAAGGTCTCAAATACACAACCCAACCCTACACCTAAAGGAGCTCGAGAAAGAACAACAAAGAAAGCCTAAACCCAGCAGGAGAAGAGAAATAATAAAGATCAAAGCAGAAATCAATGAAATAGAAACCAAAAAAAACAATAGAACAAATCAATGAAACTAGAAGCTGGTTCTTTGAAAGAATTAATAAGATTGATAAACCCCTGGCCAGACTTATCCAAAAGAAAAGAGAAAGGACCCAAATAAATAAAATCATGAATGAAAGAGGAGAGATCACAACCAACACCAAAGAAATACAAACAATCATAAGAAAATATTATGAGCAACTCTATGCCAACAAATTTGACAATCTGGAAGAAATGGATGCTTTCCTAGAGACATATAAACTGCCAAAACTGAACCAGGAAGAAACAGACAACCTGAATAGGCCCATAACCAGTAAGGAGATTGAAACAGTCATCCAAAATCTCCAAACAAACAAAAGCCCAGGGCCAGATGGCTTCCCAGGGGAATTCTACCAAGCATTTAAAGAATTAATTCCTATTCTCCTGAAACTGTTCCAAAAAATAGAAATGGAAGGAAAACTTCCAAATTCATTTTATGAGGCCAGCATCACCTTGATCCCCAAACCAGACAAGGATCCCATCAAAAAAGAGAATTACAGACCAATATCCTTGATGAACACAGATGCGAAAATTCTCACCAAAATACTAGCCAATAGGATCCAACAGTACATTAAAAGGATTATTCACCATGACCAAGTGGGATTTATTCCAGGGCAGCAGGGTTGGTTCAACATCCGCAAATCAATCAATGTGATACAATACATTAACAAAAGAAAGAACAAGAACCATATGATACTCTCAATAGATGCTGAAAAAGCATTTGACAAAGTGCAACATCCCTTCCTAATCAAAACTCTTCAAAGTGTAGGGATAGAAGGCACATACCTCAATATTATCAAAGCCATCTATGAAAAACCCACTGCAAGTATCATTCTCAATGGAGAAAAACTGAGAGCTTTTCCATTAAGGTCAGGAACACGGCAGGGATGTCCGTTATCACCACTACTATTCAACATAGTACTAGAAGTCCTAGCCTCAGCAATCAGACAACAAAAAGAAATTAAAGGCATCCAAATCGGCAAAGAAGAAGTCAAACTATCGCTCTTTGCAGACGATATGATACTATATGTGGAAAACCCAAAAGGCTCCACTCTAAAACTGCTAGAGCTTGTACAGGAATTCAGTAAAGTGTCAGGATATAAAATCAATGCACAGAAATCAGTTGCATTTCTTTACACCAACAACAAGACAGAAGAAAGAGAAATTAAGGAGTCAATCCCATTTACAATTATACCCAAAACCATCAGATACCTAGGAATAAACCTCACCAAAGAGGCAAAGAATCTATACTCAGAGAACTATAAAGTACTCATGAAAGAAATTGAGGAAGACACAAAGAAATGGAAAAATGTTCCATGCTCATGGATTGGAAGAATAAATATTGTGAAAATGTCTATGCTACCTAAAGCTATCTACACATTTAATGCAATGCCTATCAAAATCCCATCCAATTTTTTCAAAGAAATGGAACAAATAATCCTAAAATTTATGTGGAACCAGAAAAGACCTCGAATAGCCAAAGGAATATTAAAAAAGAAAGCCAAAGTTGGTGGCATCACAATTCCAGACTTCAAGCTCTACTACAAAGCTGTCATCATCAAGACAGTATGGTACTGGCACAAAAACAGACACATAGATCAATGGCACAGAATAGAGAGCCCAGAAATAGACCCTCAACTCTATGGTCAACTAATCTTCGACAAAGCAGGAAAGAATATCCAATGGAAAAAAGACAGCCTCTTCAACAAATGGTGTTGGGAAAATTGGACAGCCACATGCAGAAAAATGAAATTGGACCATTTCCTTACACCACACACGAAAATAGACTCAAAATGGATGAAGGACCTCAACGTGAGAAAGGAATCCATCAAAATCCTTGAGGAGAACACAGGCAGCAACCTCTTCGACCTCAGCTGCAGCAACTTCTTCCTAGGAACAACGCCAAAGGCAAGGGAAGCAAGGGAAAAAATGAACTATTGGGACTTCATCAAGATCAAAAGCTTTTGCACAGCAAAGGAAACAGTTAACAAAACCAAAAGACAACTGACAGAGTGGGAGAAGATATTTGCAAACGACATATCAGATAAAGGGCTAGTGTCCAAAATCTATAAAGAACTTAGCAAACTCAACACCGAAAGAACAAATAATCCAATCAAGAAATGGGCAGAGGACATGAACAGACATTTCTGCAAAGAAGACATCCAGATGGCCAACAGACACATGAAAAAGTGCTCCACATCACTGGGCACCAGGGAAATACAAATCAAAACCACAATGAGATACCACCTCACACCAGTCAGAATGGCTAAAATGAACAAGTCAGGAAATGACAGATGCTGGAGAGGATGTGGAGAAAGGGGAACCCTCCTACACTGTTGGTGGGAATGCAAGCTGGTGCAACCACTCTGGAAAACAGCATGGAGGTTCCTCAAAAAATTGAAAATAGAGCTACCTTATGACCCAGCAATTGCACTACTGGGTATTTACCCTAAAGATACAAACGTAGTGATCCAAAGGGGCACGTGTACCCGAATGTTTATAGCAGCAATGTCCACAATAGCCAAGTTATGGAAAGAACCTAGATGTCCATCAACAGATGAATGGATAAAGAAGAGGTGGTATATATATACAATGGAATACTATGCAGCCATCAAAAGAAATGAAATCTTACCATTTGCAACGACATGGATGGAACTAGAGTGTATTATGCTTAGCGAAATAAGTCAACTGGAGAAAGACAACTATCACATGATCTCCCTGATATGAGGAAGTGGAGATGCAACGGGGGTGGGGGTTAAGGTGGTAGGAAAAGAAAAAATGAAACAAGATGGGATCGGGAAGGAGACAAACCAAAAGAGACTCTTAATGTCATAAAACAAACTGAGGGGGTGGGGGAGGAGAGGGGTTGGGAGAGGGTGGTGGGGTTACATTATATGTTTAAATAAAAAAGCTTAAAAATAAAAATAAAATAAAAATAAATATAAAATAAATATAAAATATATTTTAATATATAATATTTTAATATAAAATATAAAATATATAAAATAAATATAAAATAAAAATAAAAATAAAAATCACACCTTCTGTGCTTCTTTCTTCACTGAGTTACATTCAGGATTTAAAGCAAGGCAGTAGAGAAACTCCTTTAATGCTTCCTTACTTCTTCCCAATCCAGAAAGAGCCTGAGCCTTCATATGATGTCCCTGGATTCATCAAAAGACAAGATATACATTTTTTTAAAAGTGTGATAATATACTTGCATACAAAGGGCCCCAGAAAAAAATTAGAACTACTGAATTTTCATATCAGCTAGAATAAACAAAATCCCACCAAGAATGGCTCTAGCTCTACTACCCTGGAACTGGAGCAAATCCGAGTATCTCATAAACACAATCTATAATTAGAACACAGAAGTCACCAGACCAGGAATTTGAGCCCAAGGCAGTTTAGTTTCAAGGGCCATGCTAAGTAAGAGAGAAGTGGCTATCTACCAATTTTAAAGATACTCAGTCATCACAGATCACAACCATATTCCTATGTTCAAGGAGCATAGTTTTGTGAGAGAAGACCAACATGACCAGAAATAGCTATAACACAAAGCATAACACACAAAATACTACAACAGAAATAAACAAAATATAATATGGATCAGTATTTTCCACCAGCAGGTTTTTTTTTTGTGTGAGTGCAGTGTTTTCTCAAATCATTGTAAACATTGTAATTTGTTTTATCAGTTCATATATTTCTATTTGGGTCAGTCCTGATCATGAATTTCAGTCTTTTTCTTATTTTATTGAATTTTTTTCCTCTTAATCCCTGTTTCTTCATTCATATTTTAAAAAAGATATGCTGTTTCCAATTGGTTTTGTCTCATGTTGAGTCAGACCCTTGACTTCATAGAGACTTCATTGCTGAATGGAAGACTTTTTGGGTCCTTCATCTACGGGAGGGAGATCTATTTGAGAGGTTTGATTTTCAGGTATGTGTTAGGCTGGGAGCCCCATGTATCAGGATTTAGAGGGACTTACTCAGGGGGCCGGGTGGACCTGCTGCATGCATTGGTAGCCACACTTTTCCCAAGCACTCTGTCCAAATTCTTTATAGGAGGTGGGGGTGGGGCAATATTTTTTTTCCCCCCACTACTACTCTGCATGGCCAGGTGAACTGGTATGTCAAGCAAACCACCTTTCTCATTCCTTACCCAAGGGCTTAGTTTGGAGTTTTTTCATCCATTTACCTGCATCCCCAAAATTTGCTGAGCTTTCTCATCTCATAAATACTCCCTATTCTCTTCTGTGGTAGACTTATACTTGCTTATACTTTCTAGCTGCCACAGTTTTATGGAGGTGTAATTTATATATAATAAAATTCACCAATTTTATATGTACAATATAAAACTTTTGACAAATGTATACAGTGTGTAAGTACAACCACAATCATGATGTAGCACATTTCCATCACTCAAGAATGCTATCACATGCTCTTCAAAGTCAATCCTTACCTCTCTCCAAGTCTAGGAACCACTGATCAGTCACTACAGTTTTGCTTTTTTGAGAATTTCATAGAAATGAAATCACACATGTATTTGTGTGCCTTCCTTCACTTTAATGTGATGCTTCTGAAGTTCATCCACATTGCTGAATGGATCGACACTTCATTATTCCCTATTACCAAGTAGGTCCCAATGAATGATTATACTAAAATCTGTTTATTTATTTACATTTTTTAATTTTTAAAAAGAAATATTATTAGTTTCATAGTACTTCATTCAGGCAAGTGAATCATATGGTGAACCAGAAATTTTTAAGCTATCTGACATTTGCTGACCAGTAACCTTACTCAGATGGCAGTTATGATAGATAATGTACATAGCACAGCTCACCTTGTTCATCCCCTCAAAATGTCTCAGGAATGATACATTTTGAGAGTTAAATCAAACAGGAAAAAAAATACTATCATGAAGCCCAAAACTAAGAATTTATCCAGATGATAACTGAATTCATTTTTTAATCCAGACTTATTGAGGAACAATTGATAAATATAAATATATATAAAATGTAGCATCCATCAAGATGATTTGATATACACATACATTGTGAAATGATTCCCACAGTCAAAGTAATTACACATCAACCACCTCACATACTTAACCTTCTTCCTTCCTTTCTTCCCTCTTTCCTTTTTTTGCAGTGAGGATCTACTCTTGAAAAATTTCAAGTATGTAATCCTGCATTATTAATTATAGTCTCCATGCTGTATACTGGATCCTCAAAATCTTTTATAATTGAAAGTTTGTACCCTTTGACTTACATCTCCCCATATCCCCCTTCCTCCAGGTCTTGGCAATCACCGTTCTGTCTGGTTCTATGAAATCACATTTTTGTTTGACAAATACTATACCGTATTTGTCTCCTGTCTGGCTTCTTTCAGATAGCACAGTACCTGCCAGATTCATCCACATTGTTGGAAATAACACAATTTCCTTCTTTTTAAAAGCTGAATAATATTCGTGTGTGTGGTGTGTGTGTGTGTGTGTGTATCACACCTTCTTAATCTGCCCACACTTAGGTTGTTTCCATATCTTGGGTACCGTGAGCAATACCATAATGAACACGGGAGTGTAGCTATCTGTTCAAGATACTGACTTCATTCCTCTATATACCTAGAAGTGGGACTACCAGATCATATGGTAGTTCCATTTTTTACCTGAGGAGGGGCTTCATAAGGTTTTCCATAATGGCTGTACCGATTTACATTCTCACTAACAGCAGACAAGGGTACCCTTTCCCCACGTCTTTGCCCACATTTGTTATCTCTTGTCTTTTTGATACTAGCCATCCTAACAAGTTGTGAGGTGCTAGCTCATTGTGGTATTGATTTGCATCTTTGATTAGTGATGCTGAGTACCTCTTCATGGACCTATTGGTTATTTGTAGATCTTCTTTGGAAAAAATGTCTAGTCAGGACCTTTGTCTATTTTTAAAATCTCACTATTCAATTTTTGCTATGGAATTGGAGGAGTTTTTCATATATTCTGGATATTAGTTCATTCTCAGATATATGGTTTGCAAAAATTGTCTCCTATTCCATTGCTTATCTTTTTAATTTATTGTTTGCTGTGCAGAAACTTTTAGTTTGATACACTCCCACTTTTTATTTTAGCTTTTGGTACCTGTGCTTTTGGGATCACATCTAAAAAATCATTGCCAAGACCAATCTCAAGGAGCTTTGCCCCTGTTTTCTTCTAGGAGTTTCACAGTTTCAGGTTTTACATTTAAGTCTTTAAACCAAGCACATTTTTGTAGGTGGTATAAGGTAGGAGCCCAGTTTCATTCTTTTGCATATGGTTATCCAGTTTTACTAACACCATTTATTGAAGAAATCCTTTTCTCACTGTATGTTCTTGGCACCTTGGTACAAGATTAGTTGATTATATACACATAGGTGTATTTACAGGCTTTAAATGTTGTTTTCTTGGTCTATATGGCTATTTTTTTATAGATTTTATTTTCTTTTAAAGATTTTATTTATTTAACAGATAGAGATCACAACTAGGCAGAGAGGCAGGCAGAGAGAGAGAGGAGGAAGCAGGCTCCCTGCTGAGCAGAGAGCCAGATGCAAGGCTGTTTTTTGCTAGTAACAAAACAAAAGCTTTGTTAGTTTTGTTTATCTTTTCAAGAAACCAATTTATAGTTTCATTGATCATTTCTGTTGTCTTTCTAGTCTCTATTTTGCTTCTGCTCTAAGTTTTACTCCTTCTGCTAAATCTGAGCTTAGTTTTTTTTTTTCTAGTTACTTGAGGAATAAGATTAAGTTGTTTGAAGTCTTTTTTTTTTTTAATTAATGTAGGTGTAAACCTCCCTATTAAAACTGCTTCTGCTGCACCCCATTAGTTTTGGTATTTGGTATGGTATATGGTAACACATAAGTGTGTTTCCATTCCCATTTGTGTCAAGTTTTTATTTCTCCTCTGATTTCTTCTTTGACTCACTGGTTGTTTAGAAGTCTGTTGCTCCATTTCCACATATTTGTGAATTTTCCAGCTTTCTTCCTGTTATATTCCTAGTTTCATGACATTGTGTCTGGAAAGAATACTTGATTTAATTAATAAGAATATTTCAATCTTCTTAAATTTGTTAAGACTTGTTTGGTGACCTAACATATCAACCATCCTGGAGAATGTTCTGTTTGCTCTTGAAAATAATATATATTCTGCTGCTCTTGGACGGAATATTTTATATGTATTTATCAGATTCATTTAGCCTAAAATGTAGTCCAAGTCCATTATTTCCTTACTGGTTTTCTGTCTGGACAAGGTAGATTCGAGGGGAATGACTTTCCTCTAAAGTTGGCTGCAAGGGCACCAGCTGGCTAGGGTGCCATGGCATAGTCTCCATGCAGATCTGGCAATGGAGTCCAACACTGGTGAAGGCTGTAGGAACACTCAACAGCCAAGACTGTGGGCATCCTGTGGGGTGTCTGTGATAGCAGTGGTGGCTAGGGCTGTTGGAGTCCTTGGTGGCAAAGCCTGCAGGGATCCTCCTGTTCTACGTTGTCCATGGGTGTTAAGTTCTAGCCAAGAGGATCCCCTTTGGTGACGGTGTACTGGCATTCACAGCAGCACAGAAGCTGGGGTCATAGGCTCAGTGATATGCAAAACTACCTCAGCCCATGGTCTGGGCCACAGACTCCCTTAGCTCTGATGATAGTATCTAAGGTGTAAGAGTGTGTGCAGATCACCTGTGGAACTGGGATCTTGGTCTCTGGACCTCCTTGCAGTGACATGAGTTTAGGGGGATGAGATGCCTCAGCAGATAGCCCAGTGGTAACAGGGCAAAGAGGTATCCCAATTGAGGACCAAGGGGGTGGGGCACAGAGCAGCAGCTGTACAGCTCCTAGTGATGGCACAACAGCAGCTACATAGCCCCAACTCAGGACCAAGGGGGTGGGATACACAGCAATGGCAGCCTGACCCAGTGGTAGCAGGTCAAAGCCATCACTTAGGACCCAGGATGCAGGGTACAGAGCAGCAGAAGCTCAGATTTGAAATGGTGGGTCAGTGACAAGTCTTAGGACTGAAGGGGTTGGCCACAACACAGAGGCAGCTCTGCTTCCTGTAGATGGTGAGGCCCTGTAGCATTCTAGTCCTGGAGAGCAGGGCACAGCAGTTACTTGGACTCCAGGGGGCAGGTGTCACCACAGCAACAACGCTAGCCCTGGGAAGGAGACCCTGAGGCAGAATTCTGGGCAGCTCCATCAGCTGGGTTCAGCATTAAGAGTATTGGGGTCCTCAGTAGCAAAGCCTGCAGAAGCTCATGGTGATGACAAGGATTGAAAGAGTCCTCTGGTTCTCTTTACCCCATGGGGTGAAATTCCTCTGAGCGGATCCTTCTTACTGTTGAGCTGCTCTGGACTGGGAGATGGAGTGACAGAGATAAAATACTTCCTAACTTTTCTTTGTGGCCATCCTTAGTTCGGGACTCTACAGAGTTTCTGCTGCTGCTGCTGCTTTACTGTAGTCCAGAACTGTTTTCATTGCTTTATAGTTGTTTATTTATTATTTTTGTTGATTTTGTGGGGGAAATGAGTGTTGGGACACCCCTAGTCTGCCATCTTGCTGACACCTTCTGTTAAATGTTGATGGACCTATGGATTATTTTCAGTCTTTGACTATTACGAATTAAGCTGTTATAAATAATCACATTAACATCTTTTTACTTCTCTAGGGAAAATATCTAAAAGCATGATTGTTAGGTCATATAGAAAGTATATGCTTAACTTTATTTTTTCTCTTAAGAAGTCTTTTTTTTTTTTTAAAGATTTTATTTATTTATTTATTTGACAGCGATCACAAGTAAGCAGAGAGGTAGGCAGAGAGAGAGGAAGAAGCAGGCTCCCTGCTGAGTAGAGAGCCTGATGCAGGGCTTGATCCCAAGACCCTGGGATTATGACCTGAGCCAGAGGCAGAGGCTTTAACCCACTGAGCCACCCAGGCACCCCTGTATGCTTAACTTTAAAGAAACATCCGAAACTGTCTTCCATTGTGGCTGTACTATACCTATATAAGGTACTTATACCTTATTTTATATCCTCGTTCACACTTAGTATGGTCAGTCTTTTAAGTTTAAGCCATTTTGGTGGGTATTTAGTGGTATCTCCTTGAGGTTTTTAATTTGCAATTTTCCTACTGACTAATTATGTGGAGCCTCTTTTCATGTGTTCAGTTGATATTCCTATGTCTTCTTTAGTGAAGTATCTGTCCCTGCCCATTACTTAACTGGGTTATTTACATTATGATTGAGTTGGTAAGTGTTCTTTATATGTTATATATGATATATGGTTTACCAGATATATGTCTTGCAAATATTTTCTCCCATTCTGTTTGCCATTTTGTTTCTGTAGCAGCATCTTTTGAAGAATGCAGTTTTCAATTTTGATGAAGACCAATTTACCTTTTCTTTCACCATCTGTCTTGTGTCCTGGATAAGAAATCTTTGCTTTACAAAAAGTGTCAGAGATTTTATGTTTTGATTCAGCTATGCTATGGTTATAGACTATATGTTTAAGTCTATGCTTCATTTTAAGTTAATTTTAACATATAATATAAAGAGATGGTTGAGGTTCATTTTTTTTTCAAACAGATATTCAACTGTCTCCTACTAAAATCATGAAAAATTATCCTTTCCCTATAGAGTTACTTTTGCACTATTGTAAAAAACTAATTCACCACTTATGTGTAGGTGTATTTCTGTACTGTCTTCTGTTTTACTAATCTACACAGGTCTCATAACTGTAGCTTTATAGTAAGTCTTGGTATCAGGTAGTGTATTTCCTGCAACTCCGTTCTTATTTTTTTGAATTGTTTTGGCTCTTCTGCCCCTTGTATTTTCATAAATGTGTGGAACTATATACATATACAAATATATGTATGTTTTAAAGCCAATTTGTCAAAATCTGCAAAGAAGAATACCAAAATTTTAATTGGGGCTGTGTTCTTTTTATTTGGGGAATCTGTCATCTTATTAACATTGAGTCTTCTGATCCACGAACATGGTCCATATTTATACTTATTTACTGATACTTAATTTCTCTCAGCAATGTTTTATAGGTTTCAGTATACAGATCTTGTAGGTACTTCGTTAACTTTATCCCTAAGTATATCATTTTTTAAAAACGATTCTAACAGTATTATTTTTAAAATTTCATTTTTATAATTGTTTCTTGTTGGTGAGTAGAATATGATTAGTTTCATTTATGCATACCACCTTGTATCCTGCAAGCTTTTTGTAAATTTCTTGGGATTTCATAATAATTATGTCAACTGTGAGTACACAGTATTACACTTTCCTCTTTATTGTTTATGCCTTTTATTTCTTTTTTCTCTTTTTTAATTTTTTTTTTATTTTAAAGATTTTATTTATTTATTTATTTATTTGTTAGAGAGAGAGAGCGAGCACAGGCAGACAGAGGCAGAGGGAGAAGCAGGCTCCCTGCCGAGCAAGGAGCCCGATGTGGGACTCCATCCCAGGACACTGGGATCATGACCTGAGCAGAAGGCAGCTGCTTAACCAACTGAGCCACCCAGGCGTCCCTCCTTTTCTCTTTTTTTAATTTTCTTGTTTGTTTGTTTTTGTTCTACCATTCTGTCTAGGACCTCCAGTACCTTATTTGTAAGTAGTAAAAGCACTTTTATTTTATTTTTCTTAGTCTTAGCAGGAAGGCATACCATTCCCTACCATCAAGTATGATGTTTTCTGTAAGGGTTTTCATAGATAATGGTTATCAGACTGAGGAAATCCCCTTTTTCTAGTTCAAAGTTTTTATCATGAAGGGCATTCAGTTTTATCAAGTGCTTTATCTTCTTCACTTATTGCGTTTTTTCATTCTGTCCATACAAATTTATTTTCAAATGAGATAATGAGAGATATCAGTTTGAAGTTGTTTTTTTAATGTTTTTGCCTTTTTTAAAATCATAATAATAATGATAATGATGTTCTAAATCTTTAAATCATAATAATAATGATGTTCTCATAAAATACGTGTTACCTCTTTTTCTTTTTCCAGAAGAGTCTTTGAAGGATTGGCATTGTTTCTTCCTTAAATGTGTGATAGAATTCACCAGTAATTCCATCTGGTCATGATATTTTGCAGGGGGGGGGTGGTTACCTACAACTTCAGTTTCTCTAAAGAACAGTAAGATTATTGAGGTTCTCTATTTCTTCTTGAATGAACACTGGTAGTTTGTATCTTTCAAGGATTTTGTTAATTCTAGGTTGTTAAATGTATTGGTATAAAGTTGTTCATAAAATTGTTCCTTTTTTTTTACCCTTTTAAGGTCTGTACGATCTTTAGTGATAGCTCCTCTTATTCCTGATATTAGTAATCTGTACCTTTTCTCTTTTTTCATGATTAATTGTAAGTATATCAATTTCACTGATCATTTCAAAACAACAGGTTTTGTTTCATTGACTTTTCTTTATTGTTTTTCTTTCTATTTATTGACTCTTAGCTCTTCTATTTCTTTCTACATTTATTTTAATTTGCTCTTCTTTTCTTAGTTTTTTAAGGAGGAAACAGATCACTCTTTTGAGACCTTACTTATTTAATCATTTACAATTGTTATAAATTTCCCTCCAAGAATTGCTTAGCTACATATGACTAATTAGATGTAATGTGCCTTTATTATCAATGATTTCAAATAGTCCCTAGTTTCCTTTGTGATTTCTTCTTTATTCCATGGATTGTTTAGAGGTAATCTGATTAAAACAGGTATCTAAGGATTTCCTGAATGTTTTATTGTCATCAATTACTCTTTTCATTCTATTATCAGAAAGCATACTCCAAGATTTCAATAATTTGAAATCTATTGAGACTTATCTTACCAGCATAGGACTCCATGAGCATTAAAAAGCACAAGTATGGGGTGCCTGGTGGCTCAGATGGTTAAGCAACTGCCTTCGGCTCAGGACATGATCCCAGAATCCCGGGATCAAGTCCCACATGTGGCTCCTAGCTCCACGGGGAGTCGGCTTCTCCCTCTGACCTTCTCCACTCTCATGCTCTCTCTCACTCAAATAAATAAATAAAATCTTTAAAAATAAAATAAAATAAAAAGCACAGGTATGCTTACCCATTTGAGTAAGATCAAACTTATCACATGCCTACTTGTATTTCTCATATGGGCAAATATTTTGTTAGTACTGGCTTATTTATCTCCATTTGCACCAAAAGCTTTGAATCAGTATCAGCCATGATGGATGGCTTGAAAGGACAGTTTTTGCCTAGATAAAACACACTGGTATAGGAGTCCCCAACTGAAAACTTGAAGTTGGTTCTACAAGTGCTTCCATCATCTCAGCCACAGTTGGACAACTTCATCCTTCCCTCAGTCCTTTCAACTTACTTTCCAATGTCACTTCTGCCCTAATCCTTTAGTTATAGTATTAACCTGAAAACAAATTTCTATCCTTCATTATCTTAAATTGATTTATTAGGGATACTTCTATTAACGTTGTTTTTCACTAGGCACTTATCAAGAATTGAGGTCCACAGATTTGCAATAAACCCTAAAGACATAATCCAAATCCCCAAAACCAGTAACTCATTTCTGGCTCTCTTACAGTTAAAATTATCTCTGTAACTTTGTAATATCTAAGTCTATCTTTCATCACAGACACACTGCCAAGTTTTTAGCTCAAAGAATCAATACTGTGGAGAAGAAACAAGCCTCACAGAACAATACAGGTCTACTGTCAGTCAGAAATACTAAAGTTGGGGAGGGGCGCCTGGGTGGCTCATGGGTTAAAGCCTCTGCCTTCGGCTCATGTCATGATCCCAGGGTCCTGCCATCAAGCCCCGCATCAGGCTCTCTGCTCCGCGGGGAGCCAGCTTCCTCCTCTCTCTCTCTGTCTGCCTCTCTGCCTACTTGCGATCTCTGTCAAATAAATAAATAAATAAAATCTTTAAAAAAAAAGAAATACTAAACTTATAATTCATAACAATTAAGGTTCAATCATTACTGACAGAAATTAACTAAGAAGATTAGTAGATCAAAGAACAGGAGAAAAGTTATCAGAAAAAGGAGGAGAAAGTGTTTTTAGTGAAGCAAGCAAGCAAAAAAACAGATTTCTGGGCTTGGTCCAACAAACATTTGTTTCCAATTTAATTCCAATTCCAATTTAACACTCAACCTAAGCTGAAAACATTTTGTTTTAAAAAGGGAAAGTTTGGCTAGAAGGAAGGAAAGAAGGGCATCTTTTCTATTAACATGAGTTAATGCCTCTTCAATGTTTCTAAAACAAAAAAAAGTAATAGAGGAAAAAAATATTTTTACTTACTAGCTAATACTAACTTAAAACTTTAAAATCTCTCCTGGGTTTTATAAATCCAGAGATTCATGAAAAAAGCTACAACTTTCATTGTTTGGCTTTTTAATCTTCAGCGACAACTTAAACTATCTTTTTTTTTTTTAAAGATTTTATTTATTTATTTGACAGAGAGATCACAAGTACACAGAGAGGCAGAAAGAGAGAGGGGGGAAGCAGGATCCCTGATGAGCAGAGAGCCCAATTCGAGGCTCGATCCCAGGACCCTGAGATCATGACCCGAACCGAAGGCAGAGGCCTAACCCACTGAGCCACCCAGGCACCCTCAGCTATTGTTTTCATATTAACAAAGTTTATTTTGTGTCATCACAGAAAGCAATATTAGACTTTTCCAACATAGGCTAAAATATTCCCAAAATACATACAAAACACTTATCCTTTCACTAACAAAATATATATGTTCCATGCATATTAGGGCTCAACTGTTCATCACGATTATCATAGGAACTTACTAAAGTGTAATTTTAAACATTTCCCCTTTACTCACAAATTTATACAATTTTATCATTGTGTTTATATATTCACCTATTAAAAATATTCAGCTAAATATCTCCTAAAAGTAATCTAAACTGTTTCTTTTTTAATTATTGTGTTATGTTAGTCACCATACAGTACATTAGTTTTTGATGTGTTCCATTGTTTACATATGATACCCAGTGTTCCATGCAATATGTGCCTTCCTTAATACCCACCACACACTCACTCATCCCCCATCCCCCTCCTCGCTAAAACCCTCAGTTTGTTTCTCAGAGTCCATAGTCTCTCATGGTTCATCTCTCCCTCTGATGCCCCCTCCTTCACTTTTCTTGTCCTTCTCCTAATGTCCTCTATGTTATTCCTTGTGTTCCATAAGTAAGTGAAACCATATGATTATTGACTTTCCCTGTTTGACTTATTTCACTCAGCATAATCTCCTCCAGTCCCATCCATGTTGATACAAAAGTTGGGTATTCATCCTTTCTGATGGCTGAGTAATAGTCCATCGTGTATATGGACCACATCTTCTTTAAGCATTTGTCTGTTGAAGGGCATCTTGGCTCTCTCCACAGTTTGGCGATTGTGGCCATTGCTGCGATGAACACTGGGGTACAGATGGCCCTTCTTTTCATTACATCTGTATCTCTGGGCTAAGTACCCAGTAGTGCTTCTTAACTAAATCCATTTGGGAGAATTTTTTGGTCTTTTAAACTGAGTTGGCTTATTATGAAGAGGACTGCTACATTTGGACTACTATCATGAGGGAAATGAACACTGTGTGTAAATACCTCATCACAATCACTAGTTTATTCTTAAGAAAATCCCATAACTTACATTTATTATCTCCAAAGCCAACGAATACCTTAGTCAAATACCTTAGTTAAGAGAGGTTCATTCTGACAAACCGCATTGGCATCCTGGAGAGCCTGCTCATAGTTCTTCATGGTTAAATATAACTCTGCTCGCAGCAGCAACAATGAATTATCTCTAGGAGCTGAAAGACATGGGCAACAGAAAAAATTAAAATGACTACATTTAAAAATAAATCTTTAGGTCACTAAAAACATTAAATTAGAAAATAAACATAAAGGCAAAAGAAATATTTCCTCCCCCAAATCATATGTGGTTTAATAGCTCCATAAGTATACTTTACGTAGCTTCTCTCAGGAAAACAGAAAGAGTATTAACAAGACTTCAAAATTCAGCAAGAAAAACAGACTGCCAAAAACACACTAGGCACAGCATAATCTACAATAATAATTAGTAAATGCTAAATCATCTTAATACTATAACTAGGCTTTAAAAATGAAGAGTTAAAATAACTTTTTTGAGGGGCACCTAGGTGGCTCAATGGGTTACACATCTGTCTTCAGTTCAGGTCATGATCCCAGGATCCTGGGATCAAGCTCTGCATCAGGCTCTTTGCTCAGTGGGGAGCCTGCTTCTCCCTCTCCTTCTGTCTGCAACTCCCTATGCTTGTGTTCTGCCAAATAAATAAAATCTTTAATAAATAAATAACTCTCTTGAAAATACACAAGGAAACTCATACTCAAGAAACAAAAATGCATAATTTGTTTTCTTATACAACTGTATGGATGTGGATTTACCATTATAATTGTACCTACAGTATGTCCTCTTAAGTGAGAAAAGAAGGGGAGAAAAAAACTTCCTCAAACAGAAGAGAGCTTGAGAACTGCTCGTATGAGACTATGGAGAAACACCTACCTACCCAGAAGTCAAGAGTGACTCTGTGAGCTGATGTATGGTATATGAAGTCCCTGTCTTGGCAAGGCCCCATGGAAAAGTGACAAAGCCAGAGCTCATGAAAGGAGAGCCATCACAGCCATTTTCATACTGATGGACCTGGTTCAGTCTACCTATACTCATCACAGGATCTTTTTTATAGAGCAACAGCATGCATTTTAATTGACAATAAATATCCCAAGTACCCAATGTGTTCTCATTTCTCTACCTAATATCTCTTTCAGTTTGCTCCAAATCCTAGACCCTGACTCTCTCTCAAACTAGGTACTTGGTACTTTCCAAATGCCACCATGTCT